>JAXLNO010004262.1:0-88616 GCA_038087875.1 Malacoraja senta
CCGCGCCCGCCTCGATTTGGAGCTCTTCTTCCGTCGCCTCCGCCTCACAGCATTCTTCCATGGGAAGGAGTCCTCGCCCCCATTGATGACCCCTTTTCCCATCTCCAACTGACCCCATCCTCTTGGACACCCCCCCATGGCCATTGGGATGGTCGAGGATGGAGTTGAAGGGAAAGGGAGTAAAGGGAGGTTTAATGACACCAGAATTAACGGGAAAGGAAGCTCACAAAGGGATAGGAGAGTATGGCCAAGTGTAATATGGATCGATGTGAAAGGTGAGATGTGTAAGGAATTAAAAATATTGCATATGAATGTGCGAAGTATAAGAAGTAAAGTAGATGAGCTTGAGGCTCAGTTAGAGGTTGGTAGATATGACATTGTGGGGATTACTGAGACGTGGCTGCAGGAGGATCGGGCCAGGGAACTTGATATTCAGGGTTATACATCCTATAGAAAGGACAGGCAGGTGGGCAGGGGGGGGTAAGCTCTGCTGGCGAGGGAGGGAATTCAGTCCCTTGCGAGGGAAGATATAGGGACTGACGAGGTAGTCACTGTGGATTGAGTTGAGTAATTATAAAGGCAAGAAGACACTAATTGGTGTTATCTACAGACCCCCAAATAGTTGCCCGGATGTAGGGTGTAAGTTGCAGCAGGAGTTAAAACTGGCATGTAACAAAGGTAATGCCACTGTGGTGATGGGGGATTTCAATATGCAGGTAGACTGGGAAAATCAGGTTGGTTCAGGACCCCAAGAAAGAGAGTTTGTAGAATGCCTCCGAGATGGATTCTTAGAGCAGCTTGTAATGGAGCTGACCAGAGAAAAGGCAATTCTGGATTTAGTGTTGTCCAATGAACCAGATATGATAAGAGAACTCGAGGTAAAGGAACCGCTTGGAGGTAGTGATCATAATATGATTAGTTTTAATCTGCAATTTGAGAAGGAGAAGGTTAAATCGAAAGTGTCAGTGATGCAGTTGAACAAAGGGGACTATGAAGGCATGAGAGGGGAGCTGGCCAAGGTAGACTGGAAAGGGATCCTAGCAGGAATGACGGTGGAACAGCAATGGCAGGAATTTCTGGGCATAATCCAGAAGACGCAGGATCATTTCATTCCAAAAAGGAAAAAAGATTCTAAGGGGAGTAGGAGGCAACCGTGGTTGACAAGAGAAGTTAGGCACAGAATAAAACTAAAAGAGAAGATGTATAACACAGCAAAGAGTAACCGGAAGCCAGAGGATTGGGAAACTTTCATAGGACAACAGAAGGAAACAAAACGGGCAATAAGGGCTGAAAAGATGAAGTACGAAGGGAAGCTGGCCAGGAATATAAAGAAGGACAGTAAAAGCTTCTTTAGATATGTTTGGGGAAAAAGAGTAGCAAAGTCAAATGCGAGTCCCTTGAAGGCAGACACGGGTGAAATTATTATGGGCAACAAGGAAAAGGCAGAAGAGTTGAATAGGTACTTCGGATCTGTCTTCACTAAGGAAGACACAAACAATCTCCCAGATGTACTGGAGGACAGAGGATCTAAGGGGGTAGAGGAACTGAAAGATATTTCCATTAGGCGAGAAATAGTACTGGGTAGGCTAATGGAACTGAAGGATGATAAATCCCCTGGACCTGATGGTCTGCATCCCAGGGTCCTCAAGGAGGTGGCTCTAGAAATAGTGGACGCAATGGTGATCATTTTCCTATGTTCAATAGATTCACGATCAGTTCCTGTGGATTGGAGGATAGCTCATGTCATCCCACTTTTCAAGAAAGGAGCGAGAGAGAAAACGCCAAATTACAGACCAGTTAGCCTGACTTCGGTGGTGGGAAAGATGTTGGAGTCAATTATTAAAGAGGTAATAATGGGGCATTTGGATAGCAGTAAAAGGATTAGTCCAAGTCAACATGGATTTATGAAAGGGAAATTATGCTTGACTAATCTTCTGGAATTTTTGAGGATGTGACAAGTAAAATGGATGAAGGGGAGCCAGTGGATGTAGTGTATCTAGACTTTCAGAAAGCTTTTGATAAAGTCCCGCACGGGAGACTGGTGACTAAAATTAGAGCACATGGTATTGGTTGGCAGACTGGAAGCAAAGAGTAGGAGTGAATGGGTCCTTTTCAGAATGGCAGGCAGTGGCGAGTGGAGTGCCGCAAGGCTCAGTGTTAGGGCTGCAACTGTTTACCATATATATTAATGATTTGGAAGAGGGAATTAGGAGCAACACTAGGAATTTGCGGATTACACAAAGCTGGGTGGCAGTGTGAGCTGTGAAGAGGATGTTAGGAGGTTGCAGGGTGACCTGGACAGGTTGAGTGAGTGGGCAGATGCGTGGCAGATGCAGTATAATATAGATACATGTGAGGTTACCCACTTTGGCGGCAAAAACAAGGGGGCAGATTATTATCTTAATGGGGTTAGGTTAGGTAAGGAGGAGGTACAGCGAGACCTGGGTGTCCTTGTACACCGGTCACTGAAAGTTGGCGTGCAGGTACAGCAGGCAGTGAAGAAAGCTAATGGAATGTTGGCATTCATAACAAGAGGATTTCAGTATAGGAGTAAAGAGGTTCTTCTGCAGTTGTACAGGGCTCTGGTGAGACCACATCTGGAGTATTGTGTACAGTTTTGCTCTCCTCATTTGAGGAAGGACATCCTTGTGATTGACGCAGTGCAGCGTAGGTGCAGGAGATTGATCCCTGGGATGGTGGGACTGTCAAATGAGGATAGATTGAAAAGATTGGGCTTGTATTCACTGGTTTGGAAGGATGAAGGGGAATCTTGTAGAAACATATTAAATTATAAAAGGACTGGAAGAGCTAGATGCAGGAAAAATGTTCCCAATGTTGGGCGAGACCAGAACCAGGGGCCACACAGTCTTAGAATAATGGGGAGGTCATTTAAGACAGAGTTGAGAAAAAACGTTTCAACCCAGAGAGTTGTGAATTTGTGGAATTCCTCTCCTCAGCCTCCGCGCCGAAGACTCTCGAGCCAAAGACTCTCACTTTTCTCACAGGGCACTTACCTCACAAGGCTGCTGCCTCACTGCCTATCCCTAAGAGCCGTCTTGCTTATATTGAGTTATATAAGTTATATAAAGTTATATGGAAGCATACATAGCAGCAGATGTCAATTATTTTACGTAATCATTATAAACATGTCCGAGACGCTACATCTTGAAAATATTAAGAAACATAGAAAATATGTGCAGGAGTAGGCCATTCGGCCCTTCGAGCCTGCACCGCCATTCAATATGATCAGGACTGATCATCCAACTCAGTAGGCCGGACTATTCCGTGGGAGGATGAGGAGGGGATTTGTGGGCCCATCGACCTGCCTGGAGGTGAGTGTAGGCCTGACTAGGCCGGACTAGGCCGTGGGAGGATGAGGACGGGATTTGTGGGCCCGTCGACCTGCCTGGAGGTGAGTGTAGGCCGGACTAGGCCGTGGTGGATGAGGAGGCGATTTGTGGGCCCTTCGACCTGCCTGGGGGTGAGTGTAGGCCGGACTAGGCCGTGGGAGGATGAGGAGGGGATTTGTGGGCCGTCGACCTGCCTGGAGGTGAGTGTAGGCCGGACTAGGCCGTCGGAGGATGAAGAGGGGATTTGTGGGCCCGTCGACCTGCATGGAGGTGAGTGTCAAGTCAAGTCAAGACTTTTATTTCTACAGCACATTTAAAAAACAACTCTCGTTGGCCAAAGTGCTTTACATTGGTGTAAGAATAGACATAGAAACATAGAAAATAGGTGCAGGAGTAGTCCATTCGGCCCTTTGAGCCTGCACCGCCATTCAATATGATCATGGCTGATCATCCAACTCAGTATCCCGTACCTGCCTTCTCTCCATACCCCCTGACCCCTTTAGCCACAAGGGCCACATCTCACTCACTCTTAAATATAGCCAATGAACTGGCCTCAACTACCTTCTGTGGCAGAGAATTCCACAGATTCACCACTCTCTGTGTGAAAAATGTTTTTCTCATCTCGATCCTAAAGGACTTCCCCCTTACCCTTAAACTGTGACCCCTTGTTCTGGACTTCCCCAACATCGGGAACAATCTTCCTGCATCTAGCCTGTCCAACCCCTTAAGAATTTTGCACGTTTCTATAAGATCCCCCCTCAATCTTCTAAATTCTAGCGAGTACAAGCCGAGTCTATCCAGTCTTTCTTCATATGAAAGTCCTGCCATCCCAGGAATCAGTCTGGCGAACCTTCTCTGTACTCCTTCTATGGCAAGAATGTCTTTCCTCAGATTAGGAGACCAAAACTATACACAATACTCCATGTGTGGTCTCACCAAGACCCTGTACAACTGCAGTAGAACCTCCAACATCGGGAACAATCTGAAGAAGGGTTTCGGCCCGAAACGTTGCCTATTTCCTTCGCTCCATAGATGCTGCTGCACCCGCTGAGTTTCTCCAGCATTTTTGTGTACCTGCAGTAGAAACTCCCTGCTCCTATACCCAAATCCGTTTGCTATGAATGTTAACATACCATTCGCTTTCTTCACTGCCTGCTGCACCTGCATGCCTACTTTCAATGACTGGTGTACCATGACACCCAGGTCTCGTTGCATCTCCCCTTTTCCTAATCGGCCACCATCGCCTCAGTCCACTCCCCTCCCTTCCTCCGGCCCCAACCCCCATCCCTGCCGTGTGTTCACCATCCCCCCTGACCTCCCCCCTCTCAGATACCGAACGGTCTGTCCTCAGCAGAGGCCTCACCTTTGTCCCCCTCCGTCCCCACCTCAATGAGTTCCACGCCCGCCTCGATTTGGAGCTCTTCTTCCGTCGCCTCCACCTCACAGCGTTCTTCCATGGGAAGGAGTCCTCGCCCCCATTGATGATCCCTTTTCCTGTCTCCAACTGACCCCATCCTCTTGGACCCCCCTCATGGCCATTGGGATGGTCGAGCATGGAGTTGAAGGGAAAGGGAGTAAAGGGATAGTTAATGACCCCAGAATTAACGGGAAAGGAAGCTCACAAAGGGATAGGAGAGTATGGCCAAGTGTAATAGGGATCGATGTGAAAGGTGAGATGCATAAGGAATTAAAAGTATTGTATATGAATGCGCGAAGTATAAGAAGTAAAGTAGATGAGCTTGAGGCTCAGTTAGAGGTTGGTAGATATGACATTGTGGGGATTACCGTGACGTGGCTGCAGGTGAGGGAGGGAATTCAGTCCCTTGCGAGGGAAGACATAGGGACTGACGAGGTAGAGTCACTGTGGACTGAGTTGAGGAATTGTAAAGGCAAGAAGACACTAATTGGTGTTATCTACAGAACCCAAAATAGTAGCCCTGATGTAGGGTGTAAGTTGCAGCAGGAGTTAAAACTGGCATGTAACAAAGGTAATGCCACTGTGGTGATGGGGGATTTCAATATGCAGGTAGACTGGGAAATTGAGGTTGGTTCAGGTTGGTTCAGGACCCCAAGAAAGAGAGTTTGTAGAGTGCCTCCGAGATGGATTCTTAGAGCAACTTGTAATGGAGCCGACCAGAGAAAAGGCAATTCTGGATTTAGTGTTGTCCAATGAACCAGATATGATAAGAGAACTCGAGGTAAAGGAACCGCTTGGAGGTAGTGATCATAATATGATTAGTTTTAATCTGCAATTTGAGAAGGAGAACGTTAAATCTGAAATGTCAGTGATGCAGTTGAACAAAGGGGACTATGAAGGCATGAGAGGGCAGCTGGCCAAGGTAAACTGGAAAGGGATCCTAGCAGAAATTTCTGGGCATAATCCGGAAGACGCAGGATCATTTCATTCCAAAAAGGATGAAAGATTCTAAGGGGAGTAGGAGGCAACCGTGGCTGACAAGAGAAGTTAGGGATTGTATAAAACTGAAAGAAAAGATATATAACACAGCAAAGAGTAGCCGGAAGCCAGAGGATTGGGAAACTTTCATAGGACAACAGAAGGAAACAAAACGGGCAATATGGGCTGAAAATATGAAGTACAAAGGGAATCTGGCCAGGAATATAAAGAAGGACAGTAAAAGCTTCTTTAGATATGTTAAGGGGAAAAAAGTAGCAAAGTCAAATGTGGGTTCCTTGAAGGCAGACATGGGTGAAATTATTATGGGGAACAAGGAAATGGCAGAAGAGTTGAATAGGTACTTCGGATCTGTCTTCACTAAGGAAGACATAAACAATCTCCCAGATGTACTAGAGGACAGAGGATCTAAGGGGGTAGAGGAACTGAAAGAAATTTTCATTATGCGGGAAATAGTATTGGGTAGGCTAATGGGACTGAAGGATGATAAATCCCCTGGACCTGATGGTCTGCATTCCAGGGTCTTCAGGGAGGTGGCTCTAGAAATAGTGGACGCATTGGTGATCATTTTACAATGTTCAATAGATTCAGGATCAGTTCCTGTGGATTGGAGGGTAGCAAACGTTATCCCACTTTTCAAGAAGGGAGCGAGAGAGAAAACGGGGAATTACAGACCAGTTAGCCTGACTTCGGTGGTGGGAAAGATGCTGGAGTCAATTATTAAAGAGGTAATAATGGGGCATTTGGATAGCAGTAAAAGGATTAGTCCAAGTCAACATGGATTTATGAAAGGGAAATCATGCATGACTAATCTTCTGGAATTGTTTGAGGATAAGACAAGTAAAATGGATGAAGGGGTGCCAGTGGATGTCGTGTATCTAGACTTTCAGAAAGCCTTTGATAAGGTCCCACACGGGAGACTGGTGACTAAAATTAGAGCACATGGTATTGGGGGTAGGGTGTTGACATGGATAGAAAATTGGTTGGCAGACCGGAAGCAAAGAGTAGGAGTGAACGGGTCCTTTCCAGAATGGCAGGCAATGGTGAGTCGAGTGCCGCATGCCTCGGTGTTGGAGCTACAACTGTTTACCATATATATTAATGATTTGGAAGGGGGGAATTAGGAGCAACACTAGCAAGTTTGCGGATGACACAAAGCTGGGTAGCAGTGTGAACTGTGAAGAGGATGTTAGGAGGTTGCAGGGTGACCTGGACAGGTTGAGTGAGTGGGCAGATGCGTGGCAGATGCAGTATAATATAGATAAATGTGAGGTTATCCACTTTGGTGGCAAAAACAAAGGGGCAGATTATTATCGCAATGGGGTTAGATTAGGTAAGGGGGATGTGCAGCGAAACCTGGGTGTCCTTGTACACCGGTCACTGAAAGTTGGCGTGCAGGTACAGCAGGCAGTGAAGAAAGCTAATGGAATGTTGGCCTTCATAACAAGAGGATTTCAGTATAGGAGTAAAGAGGTTCTTCTGCAGTTGTATAGGGCTCTGGTGAGACCACATCTGGGGTATTGTGTACAGTTTTGGTCTCCTAATTTGAGGAAGGACATCCTTGTGATTGAGGCAGTGCAGCATAGGTTCATAAGATTGAACCCTGGGATGGCAGGGTTGTCATATGAGGAAAGATTGAAAAGACTAGGATTGTATTCACTGGAGTTTAGAAGGATGAGGGGCAATCTTATAGAAACATATACAATTAGAAAAGGACTGGACAATGCAGGAAAAATGTTCCCAATGTTGGGCGAGTCCAGAACCGGGTCCACAGTCTTGGAATAAAGGGGAGGTCATTTAAGACTGAGGTGAGAAAAAACGTTTTCACCCAGAGTGTTGTGAATTTGTGGAATTCCCTGCCACAGAGGGCAGTGGAGGCCAAATCACTGGATGGATTTAAGAGAGAGTTAGATAGAGCTCTGGGGGCTAGTGGAGTCAAGGGATATGGGGAGAAGGCGGGCACGGGTTATTGATTGGGGACGATCAGCCATGATCACAATGAATGGCGGTGCTGACTCAAAGGGCCCAATGGCCTCCTACACCTATTTTCTATGTTTCTATGTTTCTAAATTTCACAACGTGAAATAGGCAGCAGAGGTGTGAAGGGCAAAGAAAAGATCAACCCATCACAAAACCTTATTGTATGAAAAGACTGGACCATTTCCCACCCCAACCAACACTTCACACCCACTCACAGCCTGACCTCAGTCTGCAAACACTGGGCCCTTCTACACCCACCCTCCTCCAATCACCACTTCACACCCAATTACTCACACCCTCCTTGCTGAACACCATCACTTCATCAACAATAAAAATAGAGGAGGTGGAGAGGCTTTTCAGAAGACAGAAAAGCCGGAAATCTCCAGGACCTGACAATGCTTCATCCTCTACTCTCAAGCTTTGTGCCAAACATATACAGACATTTTTACCAGTCCCTGCAAACATGTACTGTCCCTGCCTGCTTCAAAGTCTCCACTATTATCCCTGTACCCAAAAAAGGTAAGGATTACTTGTCTTAATTACTGACCTCTGTAGTCATGAAGACCCTTGAAAGGCTTGTGCTGGCCAAGCAGAAAAATATCACAAACCCCCTGCTGGACCCTCTACAGTTTGCATATCGGGCCAATAGATCTGTGGATGGTGCAGTCAACCTGGGCCTGCACTTCATCCTACAGCACCTAGACCGCCAGGGGACCTATGCGAGGATCCTGTTTGATGATTTTAGCTCTGCATTCAACACCATTGTGCCAGAGCTACTACACTCCAAACTTTCCGAGTTGACTGTGCCTGAATCCCTCTGTTGGTGGATCACCAGCTCCTGACACACAGGAAGCAGAATTTGAGGCTGGGAAAGCACATCTCGGATCCGCAAATGCTCACTATAGGAGCAGCGCAAGGCTGCGTACTATCCCAGGGTACTTAAGGAAGTGGCTCCAGAATAGTGGATGCATTGGTGATAATTTTCCATTGTTCTATAGACTCAGGATCAGTTCCTGTGGATTGGAGGGTAGCTAATGTTATCCCACTTTTTAAGAAAGGCGGGAGAGAGAAAACAGGAAATTATAGACCAGTTAACCTGACATCGGTGGTGGGGAAGATGCTGGAGTCAATTATAAAAGATGAGATAGCCACACATTTGGATAGCAGTAACAGGATCGGTCCGAATCAGCATGGATTTATGAAGGGGAAATTATGCTTGACTAATCTTCTGGTATTTTTTGAAGATGTAACTAGGAAAATGGACGCGGGAGAGCCAGTGGATATAGTGTACCTGGACTTTCAGAAAACATTTGAAAAGATCCCGCATAGGAGATTAGTAGGCAAAATTAGGGCACATGGTATTGGGGGTAGAGTGCTGACATGGATGGGGAAGTGGTTGGCAGACAGGAAACAAAGAGTAGGGATTAACGGGTCCCTTTCAGAATGGCAGGCAGTAACTAGTTGGGTACCGCAAGGCTCGGAGCTGGGACCGCAGCTATTTGCAATATACATCAATGATTTGGATGAAGGGATTCAAAGTAACATTAGCAAATTTGCACATGACACAAAGCTGGGTGGCAGTGTGAACTGTGAGGAGGATGCTATGAGAATTCAGCGTAACTTGGACAGGTTGGGGGAGTGGGCAGATTCAAGGCAGATGAAGTTTAATGCGGATAAATGTGAGGTTATCCACTTTGGTAGCAAAAACAGGAAGGCAGATTACTATCTATATGGCGTCAAGTATGGGAAAAGGGGGAGTACAACGGGATCGGGGGGTCCTTGTTCATCAGTCTATGAAAGTAAGCATGCAGGTACAGCAGGCAGTGAAGAAAATGAATGGCATGTTCGCCTTCATAACAAGAGGAATCGAATATAGGAGCAAAGAGGTACTTCTGCAGTTGTACAGAGCCCTAGTGAGACCACACCTGGAGTATTGTGTGCAGTTTTGGTCCCCTAATTTGGGGAAGGACAATCTTGCTATCGAGGGAGTGCAGCGTAGGTTTACAAGGTTAATTCCCGGGATGGCGGGACTGTAATATGCTGGGAGAATGGAGCAGCTGGGCTTGTACACTCTGGAGTTTAGAAGGATGAGAGGGAATCTCATTGAAACATATAAGATTGTTAAGGGTTTGGGCACGCTAGAGGCAGGAAACATGTTCCTGATGTTGGGGGAGTCCAGAACCAGGGGCCACAGTTTAAGAATAAGGAGTAAACCATTTAGAACGGAGACGAGGAAACACTTTTTCTCACAGAGAGTTGTGAATCTGTGCAATTCTCTGCCTCAGAGGGCGGTGGAGGCAGGTTCTCTGGATGCTTTCAAGACAGAGGTAGATAGGGCTCTTAAAAATAGCGGAATCAGGGGATATGGGGAGAAGGCAGGAATGGGGTACTGATTGGGGATGATCAGCCATGAACACATTGAATGGCGGTGCTGGCTTGAAGGGCCGTATGGCCTACTCCTGCACCTATTGTCTATAAAGGGTAGTAGGTATATGTGATGAGCTGCCAGAGGAGGTAGTTGAAGCAAGTACTAACATTTCAATTAAAAGACACTTGAACAGGTTCATGGAAAGGAAAGGTTTAGAGGGATATGGGGCAAATGGAACTAAGTTTGATGAGGAAACTAGGCCAGCATGGACGTGTTGCAGCTGTTTCTGTGCTGTACGACTCTGTGGTTCCATGACTCTGACTAAGTCTTGATAGCTGTGTGAGAGCATCTTCACCAAAAGTATTGCAGAACTTCAAGAAGGCAGCTCACCACCATCTTCTCCAAGGTAGTTAGGGATGGATAATAAATATTGACTTTGATGCTGATATTAGTAAAAACTAATTGGAATAAATCTTCTCCTTTGCACCATACTGTAGATTATCTGCCACAATTTATCCCAATCACTGACAAACACAGATACTTGAGCTTCTCTGTCTTTTAGTTACTATCCTTATAATAAATGCATCCTCAGCACACACACAGATATGTCCTGTTCTCACGTATTTAAAAAAAATTACACAAATAGAATTACAAGGAATTACTTTTAAATGTAAAGGGTAAATAGAGAAGTTGTTTCTGAAGATTACATCAGCGTAAAAGAGGAAGGATCTGTGTTAGGCCATGTTTACACTTGTTTAGGATGTGGGCCTCACTGCTCAGGCTTCCATTTTTAGCCCATGAGGATGTGAACATCCTTACGTAGCCAGTGAATGATGCTCCCACTGTGCTCTTGATAGGAATGAAGGAACAGCAATGGATTTCCAAGTCATGACTGGAGAGGCACCCACAGCATGTGGTGATCCCATGGGCCTGTTGTCATTGTCTTTCTTGGTTGATGGGATCACTGATATGAGAGGTGTTATTGAAGTAGCCTTGACAATGAACATTGAGACACCTTGCGGTGGTTGATTGAGACCGAGATCACTGTACACAAGTGGTGGAAACAAAGAAGATTACAGTCGTAGATGGGGGCATGCTATGTCCTGGATGATGTTGTGCTTCTTCAGTATCACAGGAGTAACATTCATCAAGGCATTGCACCCTCCTGAATTGGGCCTTGGCGCTGATGGAGAGGTTTTGTGGTGTCAGGAATTGCTTGCCCCATCATAACAAGAAATGAATCACCTTTCCTTTATCGATACTGCTTCTTAATGCTGCAACTCCATACCTAGTATAACTGTGGGAGTACTTTCACCGGAAGGAATGGAAAGGTTTAGGAAAGCAATCTACCACTGTCTTGAGTACAATTAACAATGGGGGGGGGGGGACCACTGACCTTGACAGTGATGCTCAAATTGTCGAGAATAACTGAATGAGTAAAGAAATGCTTCACAAGTAAAATCAAGTACACCTGGATTAATGATATTCAAATACTTACAAATACTTTATAATTTTGGAGGGTCCACAACACTTGTAAAGGGAGCAGTGTCAATAGAACCTCTTCTCAATCTCTCTTAAATCCTCACTACCCAGCTTCCTAACAATCTCAAGCTTTTCTTTACTTTTGTCAAAATCCGCAGAGTGAAATTGTTCAGTTTAAAATTATCCAAGTTTCTCCTCTCCCTCTAGTGACTAACCTCATGTTCCCATATCTCACCTGACATAGAAACAGAGAAAAATATTCAATAGGTGAAGGAGTCGGCCATTTGGCCCTTCGAGCCAGCACCGCCATTCATTGTGATCATGGCTGATCATCCACAATCAGTAGCCTGTGCCTGCCTTCTCCCCATATCCCTTGATTCCGCTAGCCCCTAGAGCTCTATCTAACTCTCTTTGAAATTCATCCAGTGAAATGGCATCTACTGTCTTCTGTGACTGAAATCCTAACGGGAATCCCAAAATTCCACACTGCTGCTGTGTCCGTTGCCTGAATCCCACATTCATAGAAAGATAGAACGTAGGTGCAGGAGTAGGCCATTCGGCCCTTCGAGCTAGCACTGTCATGCAATATGATCATGGCTGATCATCCATAATCAGTACCCCGTTCCTGCTTTCTCCCCATACCCCTTGATTCCGTTAGCCCGAAGAGCTAAATCTAACTATCTTGAAAACATCCAGTGAATTGTCCTCCACTGCCTTCAGTGGCAGAGAATTTCACAGATTCACAACTCTCTGGGTGAAAAAGTATTTTCTCATCTCAGTTTTAAATGGCGTCCCTCTTATTTTTAGACTGTGGGAAAAAAAATGCAGAAGGAACTCTTTACTCCTATACTCAAATCTTCTCATTATGAAGGCCAACATTGCATTAGCTTTCTTCACTGCCTGCTGTACCTGCATGTTTACTTTCATTGACTGTGATCAAGGACACCCAAGTCTCATTGCGCTTCTCCTTTTCCTAATCTGACACCATTGAGATAATAATCTGCCTCCTTGTTCTTGCCACCATAGTGGATACAGTCACATTTATCTACATTATACTGCATCTGCCATGCATCTGGCACTCACTCAACCTGTAACATCCTCTTTGCAATTCATACTGCCACCCAGCTTTGTGTCATCTGCTAATTTTCTAGTGCTACTTTTAATTCCATCATCTAAATCATGAATATATATTGTAAATAGTTGAGTACATCACTGATGTAGAGCCCAAGCGATTGAAGGCCATCCTGCATGCATATTTGTTTACTGAGACACTGGGAGCAATTTATCCACCAGTTTGCAAAGAGTATTACCTTGGGAAAGCACAGCTCAATGAGAAACTAATAGAGAGATTATAGAGACGACAGTGTCGAGTTCTGGTGATTCAATATGAAGAGGGCTTGATTCTCCATCTGGAAATATGAATCCAAATCCTGCATTAGAATTTGGGGAATTGAAATAATAATGAATAATGAATTCATGAATTAAGTTCCAGATTCAATGATGTTGACTGTGAAGGCACCAGATTGCTGGCAAACCCACCTGGATCACAATGCCCTTCTGGTGAGGAAAACTCACCTGATTTGACATCCACGTGATTCCGGGCCTATAACAATGTGGTTGGCTCTTAACTGTCCTGTGAGATGGTCCCGCCCTCCACTATGTTCAGGGGGCAATTAGGGATGGGCAATAAATACTGGCTTTGTAGCAACCTCACATCCCAGGTATGAGAACTAAATGTCAGCAAGGGCTTTGTGTGGAAAACTGGCAGAGTGAAATGGAATATATTTTGCAAATGATGTTTGTTCAGTGGGACTTTGCCATCAATAGATTTCTGAGAAAGAACAGTAACTGTTGCAAAAGCTATGAAAGTTTGGCTGTACACTGTTATGTTAGAAGCAAAGAGCAAATAATGATTAAGTTGATATGTGGATTGGTAGAAACTGTGCGGTCAATTTGTTCATCTTTGTATGAAATCGTCAGTTCAAAGAAAACAACGCCAAATATCAGAAAAGTTTCAAAACAGCTTTTATCCACATTCTATCCAAACTCATTGGAATATCACTGACCCCAAAACATGCCTCCGAGCAGCTCAGTTGGACACACTTAAATTAATAAAGATAATGCTTTCAGGAATATTACCCAATATATTTTTAAGGGAAATAAAAGGGAACTGCTCCCTGCCTTTCTGCAGCCCCAACTCCAGTCCCAGGTCAATGCAATGACACATTTTAGAGGTTGTTCGACAAAGTTATTCTTTAAGTTATTATGTGGTAAGCAAGCATTAGTACAAATGAAAACCAGTCTTCGAATGTAATTGAAATGTAGGCTACATGCAGTAATCAGTTTTGAATTGAAAAGGATAGTTTTGTAAACTGTGCTGTCTGCAGAGCACAAGTTACAGCCCCACAGCAGGAGACTGCTCGGGAGAGTTGGTTGGCAAACCAACTTGACCATGAGATGTTTCAGCCTTCTTCTTCTCTTCTTCGGGATGGCATGCACAGCCTAAAGTTGGAGGACAACTTGTTCTATTTGATCTAATTTATGCGATAAGACAATGTATTTTTGAATTTATGTAAGCGAAATCATGGCAAACAAATCTATTGGAGATGATGGTGATGTACCATGTGGAGACCCAAGAGTTTGCAGATTCTGGAAACACGAGCAAAGAGCAAACTGCTGGAGGGAATTTGTGGATCAGGAATCATCTGTGGAGGTAAATGGACAGATGACCATTGGCAACTGAAGAAGGGTCACGATACAGGGGCATCTGCACATTTTCCTCGACAGATGCTGCCTGACCCACTGAGTCCCTCCAGCAGATTGTTTTTGTTTGTTTCAGGGAGAACAAGAGGATGTGTCGAATTTTCAGAAGGTCTTTGAATTTTTTAGTATGTGGATTAGGCAATATTAAACAGGCATGAATTGAAAATTATTTGGCAGACAGGAAATAGAGAGAAGACTTCGTTAGTGTGGCAGTTGGTGATGAATGATCCAGAATAAATCCAGTTCTTGAGTCCGTTATTTTCAATGTTCATCAATGGTATTGACAAGGAAACAAATTTAATGTTTCTAAGTATGATGATATGAAAATGAGAGTAAGTAGGAGAATCAAAGAGGATGCAAAGAGGTTTCCAGGTGATGTCAGTCAGTTGAGTTACTTGCCAAATATACACAGATGCAGCAGAGAGTCATAGAGCTGTAGAGCATGGAAATAGACACATCGACCCAACGCACACATGCTGACCAAGATGTCCAACTGACCCCATCACAATTGGCTGCGCCTGGGCCATGTCTCTCCAAACATGTCTTTGTGCTCTCCTTAGGGTTTTTCAGCCACAGATGTAGTGCAGCCAAGGCTGACCAGACTGATTCCTGGAATGGCAGGACTAATGTGTAAGGAGAGGAGGAGCTGACTGAGCCAGTTGTCACTGTAGTTTGGAAGACTTAAACATGACCTCTCTAAATTAAACAAAATTCAAAGCAGAGCTAGACAGACTCGATACATGAAGATATTTCCAGTGACTGTAGGATCTGGAACAAGGGGTTTTGGACTCAAGATAAGGGGTGAAACATTTAGGGTTGAGACATTTCTTCATTGTGAATACAGTGAGCCATTGAAATTCACCCCACAGAAAATGGTAGATGGCAGGTCACTGAATCCTGTTAAGTAGGGGGTAGATTTATTTGACATAAATGCATCAAAATTTATCGGGAGAGAATTGGAATATGAGACTGTTTGGAATGATTGAACAGGCTCAAAGTGACAAATAATCCACCCCTGGTTCTCTTTTGCATGTTTCAATAGGTTTTGGGATTGTTTGATGTTTTCTTTGTCCTTCACACTTCTGATGTTTATTTAAACATTGTGAAATTTAGTCAGGTAAAAACAGTAAGCAAATCATTGTGGTTAAAAAAACAATTCATTGTGGTTAAATTGCAAGACAGCTCTTCCTGCAGCCTTGACCGTCGCTCTGAATTTTGCATCAGGTCCTGAATGTGATATGGGGAAAGGCAGAATCCTTGCACTCTTCAAACCTCACTTTTTTATATTCAAAAATAAACTTTATATCAGAATTAAAAATATATACCAAACTAGTCTGAAGGTTTCGAACTCAAAACTATCTTTGTTCTCCAGGAATGCTGCCTGACAGACTGAGTTCATCCAGTATTCTATGTCTTTCCTTGGTAAAACAGCACCCGTAGTTCCATATTTCTATACAAAACTAACACAAACGCTTTTGGTGTCTATACATTCAATAGTGTCACACTCAGTAGTGTTTGCACCTGTCTTTACACAATACACCCTTGACTGTCATTTGGCCCTCCTGGTCATCAAAACATGGAGGGGACGGGGGACACAATTTTCTCGCATCTGCGCGCGCATGCACACACTCACACACACGCGCGAGGCTTTGGAGCGAGTGGTCTATCTTGCTCCTCTAGTATCTTTGTTTCGGAGGCTCAATCCAGCGCTAAATGCAGCTCAACTCTGCCTGTCTCACCGGGTTAACTACAGCCCTGTCTGGACTCACAGGATACCGGCACTGCTTCTCCGCGCTGGCCATATTTCCCGCAAGCCCAGGCAGGCGATAGGCTCACCTGGCGAGACAGGCAGAGTGAGCTGGGTTTAGCGCTGCTTCTCTGCGCTGGCTGTGGGCCTAGGGGCACCGCGCCCGTCTGACTATCGACCAAAGATCCTATAGCGGAGGATCTCTGCTGCCGACCTCTCCGCCCACCCGCGGGGGAGGGGGGGGGGGTACTCGGGTGGGGACGGGACAGCGCCGGAAAACCGGCCGGGATCGATCCTGCCTGCGGATGAAGCGCAGGTCTATGCCACGTCTCCTCCAATCACCGCACTCTATCCTCAGTCCCACCCCCCCTCCCTCCTCCAATCATCGCGCTGAATGATCATGTCCCGCCACCATTGCCTGCTGACCGACGTCTCTCTCGTCCAATCGGCCCCCTCCCTCGATCTCCAGTCCCACCCCCACTGTCTCGCGGAAAGCGGAGATTTCATCGGGTTTTAAAATTCCTGATTACAAAAACTTGGGGGGAATGTCCCCCACCTCTCAAAACATGGGGGGACGTGTCCCCTCTGCCCCCCCCGGATTTTCCACCCCTGCTCCTGGGGTGATATCCCTTCCATTGTATGAGGAGTGACCCACCAGACTCAGTCCTCAATGTCCAGCAGGGGAAGGACCCAAGATAGTAATCCTCCCTAACAGAGTCTATAAGTTGGCTGCACGAAACTTCAGTGCGTCCCTCAGCATGTTATCCTGCAGTCTGGAGTGTGTCAGTCAGCCACATCCCTAGATGGACCTCTCTTTGTCATATCATTGTTTTATTCCTCAGCACAGTAACAGTGTGTGGGACATGGGGCAATGTTCCTGTCCTCATAATCCAGCCTTTGACCCACAGTGGGCAGCACCAGAACAGAAATAATGCATTTGAAGATTTGTCTTTAGAAACAAGTAAACAGAATGCTGTCTCTATATCACCAGCATCCTCAAGGAGAGACAACCTGCTATCCTTATACAGTCTGTGATGTGCATGACCACGGGGCAAAATAATGTGGGTGACTCACAATTGGGTCAGTTGCAGGATAATTCAGGATGGCATGAAAGTGTCCACATTTAGTGGAAACATTTTAAACAATGGAAAATGTTCAACTTTTTTTCTTTACCAGTCCCACAGAGTCTGACATCCTGATTCTGATGTTCAATGGCCGTAGCATTGAAGGCAAGCATACCATACACAATCATTTCTACCCTATCTGCTTGTGCTGCCACCTTCAGTGTCCATTCAACTTGTAGTCCAAATGTGCTGAAGATATGTGTCTCAGATAGGCTCAGTCTAAAAACTGCACTTTATTTCTCACAGGGAATCCACAAAATGAGGCCGAGGTTTCTCTGCAGCAGTTTGCCAGTTGGTTTGATGTTCGGTGTCTTTGTTTTCCTGCTTCGACCAGTTTCCACACAGAGTAAGTGCTTTCTCTTCACCGGTCATAATCACCTTGCTTTACTTTATCATTGTCCGTGTAAACCCGCACCTATTGTCATTCTCTTTCCTCTCCACGTCTCTGAATGTGCTGATGCCTCACAAATCCGTGCCATCCTGGTTGGAGCTCCATTACTGAGTCCCTTCCATCTGCTCCCTCCCCTCATGGAGAAATGCCCACATGGGAGCTTGTTGCAGAGGTCGCTGCCCAAGTATCACCCGCAATGTCTTCAATTCACGCTCCCGCACAGTTTCCTCGTGCTGCCTCAGACAATAAGTGAGTTCGGTATTCTGAAAAAACGCAAGGAATCATGGGATTTGTCAAAGGTCGTAAGCTATAACGGTAAATAGATCTCAGCGCTATAGATACAGTGAGTATACTTTTGGTCTGATTTTTTAATCTTTTTTAAGCTTCTATTTGTCATGGCTGATTCAAAGTACCAAGATATGAAGCTGCAAGATTTTATGTCATGGAAAGTCGATGCTTTGAAGATTTATTTAGTGGGAAGAAAAGCTGAACTTAGAAACATAGAAACATAGGAAATAGGTGCAGCAGTAGGCCATTCAGCCCTTCGAGCCTGCACCGCCATTCAATATGATCATGGCTGATCATCCAACTCAGTATCCTGTACCTGCCTTCTCTCCATACCCCCTGATCCCTTTAGCCACAAGGGCCACATGTAACTCCCTCTTAAATATACCCAATGAAATGGCCTCAACTACCTTCTGTGGCAGAGAATTCCAGAGATTCACCACCCTCTGTGTGAAAAATGTTTTTCTCATCTCGGTCCTAAATGATTTCCCACATATCCTTAAACTGTGACCCCTTGTCCTGGACTTCCCCAACATCGCGAACAATCTTCCTGCATCTAGCCTGTCCAACCCCTTAAGAATTTTGTAAGTTTCTATAAGATCCCCCCCTCAATCTTCTAAATTCTAGCGGGTACAAGCCGAGTCTATCCAGTCTTTCTTCATATGGAAGTCCTGACATCCCAGGAATCAGTCTGGTGAACCTTCTCTGTATTCCCTCTATGGCAAGAATGTCTTTCCTCAGATTTGGAGACCAAAACTGTACGCAATACCCCAGGTGTGGTCTCACCAAGACCCTGTACAACTGCAGTAGAACCTCCCTGCTCCTATACTCAAATCCTTTTGCTATGAATGCTAACATACCATTCGCGTTCTTCACTGCCTGCTGCCTGCATGCCTACTTTCAATTACTGGTGTACCATGACACCCAGGTCTCGTTGCATCTCCCCTTTTCCTAATCGGCCACCATTCAGATAATAGTCTACTTTCTTGTTTTTGCCACCAAAGTTGATAACCTCACAATTATCCACATTATACTGCATCTGCCATGCATTTTCCCACTCACCCAGCCTATCCAAGTCACCTTTCAGCCTCCTAGCATCCTCCTCACAGCTAACACTGCCCCCCAGTTTCGTGTCATCCGCAAACTTGGAGATGTTGCATTCAATTCCCTCATCCATATCATTAATATATATTGTAAATAGCTGGTGTCCCAGCACTGAGCCTTGCGGTACCCCACTAGTCACTGCCTGCCATTGTGAAAAGGACCCGTTTACTCATACTCTTTGCTTCCTGTTTGCCAGCCAGTTCTCTATCCACATCAATACTGAACCCCCAATACCGTGTGCTTTAAGTTTGCATACTAATCTCTTATGTGGGACCTTGTCGAAAGCCTTCTGAAGGTCCAGATATAACACATCCACTGGTTCTACCCTATCCACTCTACTAATTACATCCTCGAAAAATTCTATAAGATTCGTCAGACATGATTTACCTTTCATAAATCCATGCTGACTTTGTCCAATGATTTCACCACTTTCCAAATGTGCTGCTATCCCATCTTTAATAACTGACTAGCAGTTTCCCCACTACCGATGTTAGACTAACTGGTCTGTAATTCCCCGGTTTCACTCTCCCTCCCTTTTTAAAAAGTGGGGTTACATTAGCTACCCTCCAGTCCTCAGGAACTACTCCAGAATCTAAAGAGTTTTGAAAAATTATCACTAATGCATCCACTATTTCTGCTTGCAGCTCTTGTTGTGTCTGCAGCAATTTAAATAGGTCTAAAGAATTCCTTAAAGTCTATTGGAAGTTATAGAAATCATACATTTAATTTAATATCGAGTAGATGTAATAATAAAAATGCTGTATTTACTCAGTTATTCCAATGTTGAGTGTAATTATCTCCTGAGTTTCACACAAGGTAAACAAACCAGTCACCATCCTCATGATCATCCAATTTCTTCTGCAACTTTCAGTTTTCTCCAAATCAAACCGCACAATTTGCACCAAGACCATCACAACCTCTGGGAATAAATCACGTCCCTTCCAGTTCAATTCAGTTTAGTTCAGTGTCACGTTTCTGAGGTAAAGAGAAAAGCTTTTGAAGAGTGCTAACCAGCCTGGAGAAAGACAAGTATAATTAATGCTATCCACAACTGAAGTTAGAATAGTTTCCAGTAACACATATTCAAGCAGATGACTGTGTGATGTTTGAAATGTCTATGATAATGGCAAATGACAGAATCTGTTGTTTTGTCATAAATGGAATGGTCAATAATCTTGCCTGTTCATGCTGTAGTTGGTCCGATAGTTCAAGCCAATATTCAATTGCATCAGATCATGGTGGAGGTTGGACTAAGGAGGTCACCAATGAGCTGCATATAATAATCAAGCTACAACAATTTTTCAAAGTAAGTCCATTATTGAGAGCAATTTTCTCCTCAGTTCTGAATTTCCCTCAAGGTAGAACCTCCAGCAACATTTTCACAATCACAAGTTTTTCCCCATGTCATTTGGTGTTCTCCAAGCCCAACCTCACAGAGTTGCACCAAGAGCTTCACAGCCTAGAGATATAGACACGAGAGATACATTGTGTTCCAGGTGTACACTGGCGCCATCCCCGAACTCTATCCCCATTACATTGATGACTGCATCGGTGCTAGAAAATATATCCACAATATGCAAGCACAATCCATACCCAGAATTGCTTGGTCAAGTTAGCGGAGTGGCACAAATTGACCCAGTTAGTCACCATCATAACTTGGAAATACATTGCTGATCCTTCGTTATTTGTGGGGCCTACTCCTATCATTTACGTCATTTACTAAACACGTCATTTACTAAACACGTCATTTACTCGAAATTTAGTTGTGATTAAAAATAGGAAGCGGAACAGCCCAGAGCTCAGAATGGACAAATCATTGTGGTTAAACTGCAAGATAGCTCTTCAAGCAGCCTTGACCATTGCTCTGAATGATTCAGGACCTGATGTAAATAAACATCAGAAGTGTGAAGGACAAAGAAAACATCAAACCATCCCAAAACCTATTGAAACATGCAAAAGAGGATCAGGGGTGGATTATTTGTCACTTTGAGCCTGTTCAATCATTCCAAACAATCTCATATTCCAATTCTCTCCCGATAAATTTTGATGCATTTTATGTCAAATAAATCTATCCCCTACTTAACAGGATTCAGTGATCTGCCATCTACCATTTTCTGTGGGGTGAATTTCAATGGCTGTGGGGTGAATTTTCTGTCGGGTGAATTTCAATTTCAATTTCGATTTTGTTGTTGTTATTTATTCCTATTTATGTCTTTATGTCTTTACATGTTCGGAACAAATAAATAAATCAAAAGGCTCATCATATTCACAATGAAGAAATGTCTCAGCCCTTAATGTTTCACCCCTTATCTTGAGTCCAAAAGCCCTTGTTCCAGATCTTACAGTCACTGGAAATATCTTTATGTATCGAGTCTGTCTAGCTCTGCTTTGAATTTTGTTTAATTTAGAGAGGTCATGTTTAAGTCTTCCAAACTCCAGTGACTACTGGCTCAGTCAGCTCCTCCTCTCCTTACACATTAGTCCTGCCATTCCAGGAATCAGTCTGGTCAGCCTTGGCTGCATTACATCTGTGGCTGAAAAACCCTTTCTCCGGTAAGGAGAGCACAAAGACATGTTTGGAGAGACATGGGCCAGGCACAGCCAATTGTGATGGGGTCAGTTGGACATCTTGGTCAGCATGTGTGCGTTGGGTCGATGTGTCTATTTCCATGCTCTACAGCTCTATGACTCTCTGCTGCATCTGTGTATATTTGGCAAGTAACTCAACTGACTGACATCACCTGGAAACCTCTTTGCATCCTCTTTGCTTCTCCTACTTACTCTCAGTTTCATGTCATCAAACTTAGAATCATTAAATTTGTTTCCTTGTCAATACCATTGATGAACATTGAAAATAATGGACTCAAGAACTGGCTTGATTCTGGATCATTCATCACCAACTGCCACACTAACGGATTCTTCTCTCTGTTTCCTGTCTGCCAAATTATTTTCAATTCATGCCTGTTTAATTTTGCCTAATCCACATATTAAAAAATTAAAAAACCGTCTGAAAATTCGACACATCCTCTTGTTCTCCCTGAAACAAACAAAAACAATCTGCTGGAGGGACTCAGTGGGTCAGGCAGCATCTGTCGAGGAAAATGTGCAGATGACCCTGTATCGTGACCCTTCTTCTGTTGCCAATGGTCATCTGTCCATTTACTTCCACAGATGATTCCTGATCCACAAATTCCCTCCAGCAGTTTGCTCTTTGCTCGTGTTTCCAGAATCTGCAAACTCTTGGGTCTCCACATCTTCTCCCTTATCTATTCTACATGGTACATCACCATCATCTCCAATAGATTTGTTAGCCATGATTTCGCTTACATAAATCAAAAAGACATTGTCTTATCGCATAAATTATTTTAAAATATCCAAACACCGTTTTGGAACCTGGAAACACCAAACCAGGTTGGAGATTGAAATGTTTTCATCCAGCAAGTAGCAAACAGGAAATGTAATATGTAGAAAACAATAAAGAGCAGTAATTTAGTAGAGAGAAACACCACAATAGACAATAGACAATAGGAACAATAGAAACACCACTATTTTATTTTTTAATCAGTGGGAAGTAGCAACAATAATTTTAAAAATTACGCTTTTTGGTCAAGACACCAACAATGCAATAGTTAGTTATTATCCTTATAATAAATGCATCCTCAGCACACATGCCCCATGTTCTGTTCTCATAGTAATTAAAAAAATTACATAAATAGAATTACACGGAATTACTTTTAAATGTAAAGGGTAAATAGAGAAGTTGTATCTGAAGATAACATCAGCGTAAAAGAGGAAGGATCTGTCTTAGGTCATGTTTATACTTCTGCTGTGAAACTCAGCAAGTGCCTCAACGGAGACATTTGCACCAGTTAAGACAGGGGGTGATGTTTAGAATGTGAGAGTGATGGACAGTGTGGGTTGGAGGGGGTGATAAGATGAATTATGAAGAGAAAGATTCAGGAGCTGGGGGGAAATATCAAAACAGAGGGTGAGCAGCAATAAAAATGAATTGTATTTCTCTGCAGAATTCACACAATATGGGGGAAATGAGTTGTTAACCCGGATTAAGGAAGCAGCCTGATTAGATTTCTTGTCACAATGAGGACGACACTAACTCCTGAGCTGATGATAAGCTGCACTTTGTGATTCCCTCCAGAATTGTTGCTTATAAATCTATGTTTTTGGATGTGGGCCTCAGTGCTTAGGCTTCCATTTTTAACCCATGAGGATGTGACCATCCTTATTTCAGCACTGAGGTGTTTATTAAATGACGTAAATGATAGGAGTAGGCCCCACAAATAACGAAGGATCAGCAATGTATTTCCAAGTTATGATGGTGACTAACTGGGTCAATTTGTGCCACTCCACTAACTTGACCAAGCAATTCTGGGTATGGATTGTGCTTGCATATTGTGGATATATTTTCTAGCACCGATGCAGTCATCAATGTAATGGGGATAGAGTTCGGGTATAGGGCCAGTGTACTCCTGGAACACAATGTATCTCTCGTGTCTATATCTCTAGGCTGTGAAGATCTTGGTGCAACTCTGTGAGGTTGGGCTTGGAGTACACCAAATGACACGGGGAAAAACTTGTGAATGTGAAAATGTTTGCTGGAGGTTCTACCTTGACGGAAATTCAGAACTGAGGAGAAAATTGCTCTCAATATTGGACTTACTTCGAAAAATTGTAGTAGCTTGATTATCATATGCAGCTCATTGGTGACCTGCTAAGTCCAACCTCCACCATGATCTGATGCAATTGAATATTGGTTTGAACTATCGGACCAACTACAGCATGAACAGGCAAGAATATTGACCGTTCCATTCATGACAAAACAAGATTCTGTCATTTGCCATTATCATAGAACTTTCAAACATCACACAGTCATCTGCTTGAATATATGTTACTGGAAACTATTATAACTTCAGTTGTGAATAGCATTCATTATACTTGTCTTTCTCCAGGCTGGTTAACACTCTGCAAAAGCTTTTCTCTTTACCTCAGAAACGTGACACTGAACTAAACTGAATTGAACTGGAAGGGACGTGATTTATTCCCAGAGGTTGTGAAGGTCTTGGTGCAAACTGTGCGGTTGGATTTGGAGAAAACTGAAAGTTGCAGAAGAAATTGGATGATGATGAGGCTGGTGACTGGTGGGTTTACCTTGTGTGAAACTCAGGAGATAATTACACTCAACATTGGAATAACTGAGTAAATACAGCAATTTTATTATCACATCTGCTCGTTTGTGTTCTCCTCAACCCAAAACTCACATCGTTTTAAACTGCCAAACCACCCAAATCACAGTGACACAGATGTTAGAGCTGCTGCCTCACAGAGCCGGAGACCAGGGTTCAAATCTGACATCGGGAGGTCTCTGGGTGGAGATAGCATGCTCCCTGTGGCCACGAATGAGTGGGGTTGTAGGTTACTGGACCTCCATAAATTGCTTGTAGTGTATAGGGAGCGGACGGGAAAGTGAGAGAACAGAACGAGCGTGAACGGGTGATCAGAGGTCGGCACGGACAGAGGGCTGAACGGCAAGTTTCCATGCTGTGTCTCAAAACTAAACTCAATCAGAACATCACTACAGATGCAAGAAGATTGACACCTACTCATCATTACAAAACAATAGTTACTCTCATTCCCCAATGCCCTTGACATTTGTTATCCTCCAATAACCTTTAGAAAGATGAGGTTCCATGTCTCAACGCATCCGATGCATGTTTCAGCTCAGTAAATTCCCATTTGCCTTTGCCGAAATAAGGGTTTACAAGATAGATTTTACGCTGACACAAACGCTTTCAACAGAAGTGATGTCTGAACCATGAGCAGGAGAGGAAGAGGAAGGTCCTGTAGTTTCATAAGACACAGAGTGAGAGTGGGGAACTCAGGGTGTCGCCGTGCTTGGAGCTTTGCTGCCCAAGTCTCTGGACTCGTTCACCAGCCCCTTCCCACAAGGTAGGCGAACTTACTACAGGTTCACTTCAGGTAAAGGAGTGGTTTAAATGGGATCTAGAAACGGAACTCCGTGTTCAATAATTTCTAACGTGTGATATTCCACTCCTACAACCATTCATTAGACTGTTACAGCCTGTTCTGCTTTAGATTTTACTGGGACATAGAAACGTAATGAATAATGAAGAGAGACACAAAATGCTGGAGTAACTCAGCGGGACAGGCAGCATCTCTGGAGAAAAAGAATGGGTGACGTTTCGTGTCGAGACCTTTCTTCAGACCCAGACTTGTTCGTCACGAAACGTCACCCATTCCTTCTTTCCAGAGATGCTGCCTGTCCCGCCCAGTTACTCCCGCCCAGTTACATTAGTGTCTATATTCGGTATCAAGCAGCAGCTGTAGTTCCTTCCAACACGAAACTTTATCAATGTATTTTTGTCTCCATTGTTTCCACTGGAAACTTAATGAAGCTAAATTACCAGCATCTGCCATTTTACCCATTTGGGCTTTCTTCTTTGTTGCCTGGTCAATCTAATGTATCCATGCTCATGTGGATTTTATTTTTCCCATTTCCCCGGCAATCCTCTGGGACTGTTTGAGGATGTTCAACGTCCTCGCCGTTCTGTTGCCCGCTCAATTAATTGTCTGCGTAGTGAGGTACAAATCAGTTTAAACCATTCTACCGAGAAGCAGGAAGTAAGTGGGTCAAGAATGAAAATGTCGGCGTACAGATGAGTCGTTTCAGTCAAGGCAAACGGACGGAATGTGGTTGTGAAATCACAGATTACAGCAGTGACAATATTCCAGTGGCAGATTCCACAGAGGAATGGTCCTTCCCCGTGTAATTGTGTGAGGTTAATTCTCAAATGGTCCGGGCCCAGTGTTTTCAAAGTGGCTGTGCTCAATACAACACTTGCCAACTAGCAATTTACTGCAGCATTTCCTTTGCAAATTATTTAGTGTCCCTGTTCCGTTCAAGATCACACGACGATCAAACATTCTTAAGTATGATTTTACAGATCATCACCACTTCAAATGGTGACATTTGTTTTAGAGAAATGCAAGGTGGTTATGCGGGTTATTCTCAGAGGCTGTGAAGGTCTTGGTGCACTCTGTGAGGTTGAACTTGGAGAACACTGCAAGATGCAGGAACAATTTGGATGCGAATGAAAATATTGGCTGGAGGTTCCTCCTTGAGTGAAATTAAAAGCTCGGGAGAAAATTTGCATTTAATATTGTACTAAGATTGAAAATAATGTATGATCCTGATGATCAAATGCACCTCATTTGTAACCCCCTAAACCCACCGTGATCTGATACATTTGGATATAGATTTAAACTGCAGGACCAGCTATAATGGTATATGGACATATAATGGTATATGGACACACTGATCTGTTTTGTAGTCAATGCCTACTATGTTCTGTTGTGCTGAAGCAAGAATTTCATTGTCCTATCAGGGACACATGACAATAAACTCACTTGAACTTGTGCTAAAGCTTTAACATCGCTGCAAGGCGTGAATATTGACCATGTTCCCTTCGTTACAAAACAGCAGAATCCCTCGTTTGCCATTATCTTAGACATTTGCCACCCACTAATAGCATTTACTATAAGGAGGTTCCAAGTCTAAACTTATCCAATATATTTGTGATCTCAGGAAATTCCTGATTTGGTTTGTCCAAATTAGCTTTTACAAGATGATTTTTAATCTGAGGCAAACATTATCAACACAAATGGTGTCTGAATCCTGAGCTGGAAAGAAAGAGGAAGGGTGTTTGCCTTCCAAAGAAACTGTGTGAGACTGTGAATCTCAGTGTGTCGCCGTGCTTGGAGCTTTCTTGCTCAGTCTCTGTACTCGTTCACCATCAGTCTCTTCTCACAAGGTAGGCGACCTCACTGCAGTCTCACTTCATGTCAAAGAGTGGTTTAAAAGGTATCCACAAAGTGAACAATGTTGGATGTCCTGTAAACTGTGATATATCACTCATTCAATCAGTTTGTTCCACTTTAGATTTGACAAGGGCATACAAACTTTATTAACTTCGTTTTGTCTCCTTTGTTTCTCACAGCTAAATGACCAGCATATGCCATTTTCCTACTGGTTTCAATAGACAATAGATGCAGGAGTAGGCCATTCAATGTGATCATGACTGATCTTCCCCAATCAGTACCCCGTTCCTGCCTTCCTGCCTTATCCCATGACTCCGCTATTTTTAAGAGCCCTATCTAGCTCTCTCTTGAAAGCATCCAGAGAACCGGCCTCCACCGCCCTCTGAGGCAGAGAATTCCACACACTCACAACTCTCAGTGAGAAAAAGTGTTTCCTCGTCTCCGTTTCGAAGTCAATCTAAATTGAGTACTTTTTTCCCGTTTCGCTGACAACGTCCTGGGACCGTTTGAGAATATTGAATGTCCCTTGCCATTCTGTTGCCTTCTCTGTTCATTGACTCACTAGCGAGGTCTGATTTAGTTGAGAATATTTTACCGAGTGGTAGGAGGTAATTGAGTCAAACATTAAAAAAAAGCGGAGTTCAGATGAATGAGTTGGGACAAGGCAAACTGATAGCGGTTGAATATGGTGGTGAAATCCCAGATTACTGAAGTGACAATATTCTAGCGGCAGAGTCCACCAAGCGAATGTATTTTCCCCGTGTAATTGTGTGCGGCCAATTCTAAAGTGCCCCGGGGTCAGGAGTTTCAAACTGGCTGTACTCAATACAACATTTGCCAACTACCAATTTACTGATCCTTAGTCTAAAACTGCACCTTATTTCCAAACAGAGAATGCACAAAATGAGGCCGAGGTTTCTCTGCAGCAGTTTGCCAGTTGGTTTGATGTTCGGTTTCTTTGTTTTCCTGCTTCGACCTGTTTCCACACAGAGTAAGTGCTTTCTCTTCGCCGCTCACAATCACCTTGCATTAATTATCATTGTCCGTGTAAACCCGCACCCATTGTCAATCTCGCTTTCCTCTCCACGTCCCTGAATGTGCTGCCGTCTCACAAATCCACGCCATCATTGCTGGACCTCCATTTCTGAGCCCATCCCATCAACTCCCTCTCCTTCTCCAGCACCGACACGGTCCTTATCAAAGTCAGAAATGGCCTCCTGTGAACTTGTTGCAGAGTTAAACTCTCCCTCCTCATCCCGCTCAGCCTCTGCAGCCTTTGACACGGTTGTCCACACCATCCTTCCCAACATCTCCTCGCCACAGTCCAGGTGGGTGGAACTGCCCTCGACTTATCGATCCAGTCACAGCCCGAGAACCACGCACAATGTCTTCACTTCACGCTCCCACAAAGTTCCTTCAAAACCAGGTGGAGTTCCTCCACTATCCCCAACACAACCCCCTATCCCCACCTCCGTCTCCCTCCCTCCCACTCGCTCACTTCTCTCATGTGATGAAATATCCCTGCATCAATCAGGCCAGGTTATTCCAGACAGACATCTCTTCACAAACCGTGTGTTCCTCGCTGGGGTTTCCAAGGAAGATCACAACTGTCTGGAATTAAATTGAGTTCAAAATTAATGATTACAGATATGGGGTGGGTGGGGAAAATGTGTTTTAAATATTAATTATTCATTGTTCGTATTCGCAACAGCAAACATAAATCAAATGTATTTCTTGGATAACCGAGGCGACATTGTGTTAAACGGACCGGACAATGCTGAGAAAGACACTGTTGTTGTCTGGGAATGGAAACCACACTCAGGGAAGGAAATCGGAAAATTGTCGACTTTTAGAAGAACGGGGGATTATTGGATCAAAGTGAAGGCAGCTGGCGAGAGTAAAGTGGACTTGTACCCGGAGATGTAAGTGAATTCCGGTACCCTTGATCTGACAATTGATAAACCCACATTTAAATGGGCGGGAATTTTCACTTTGACTCAAACAGAACCGAGAAAGCAAATCCTGAAACAATATGAAATATTTGGGATGAAAGGTGAGTGGGTGCGATAAGGATCAATAATGTTTAATTTATCTCTGTAAATATTGTCACCTATAATGATGAGAGATGGCGGGAATTGTGAGACTTCTTCCACCCGGTGAAAAGTAAAACAACTGGGGAAGTGTTTTTGTTCATTGATTCTGTAATGATCAGCAGGGGTGATAATAGTTTGATAACTTCACTGGGAACAGCAAATCAATGAATCGACCCGCAGCGAATACCATGGTCTTCTTGCCTGCACACGGTAAGGTGATCGCGGCAAGGTGGTATGAAACCAATGTCTCCGTGCAGTGACCCCGGGGTGACACTGCTACTTAATGTTACCCTGTGACCAGGTGGATGGAAGTCCATCCCCTGTGGAACATGGGCTCTGCCATAGAGTTCACCTCTTGAGAGCAATCAGATACACCTAGAAGGAGTGGAAATAGATGGAGTTTCAACAGTTTGTGAATATTAGAAACAGAGCATGTGTAAATACAACAACACCTGTATGTTACCGGTTCCACCTGCAGTCCCACGGTAAACAGCCGGCATTTCACTGCGTCAATGTGACCAGCCACGGGTGGCAGGGGTCTGAGAGCACTGGGGGAGAAGTTGTTCTGACTTTCAGCTAGGCTGTCGGCTTTAAGCCCGGTTATTGGATGAACCATGACATCCGCACTCTTCTGAAGTCCAGATTCTGGGCATTCAGGTCTGGAGATGCAGTGGTCTACAAGAAGTTCAGATACGACCTTGGTAAGGCCATCAAAAGTCCAAAAGGGACTTTGCTCCAAGCTGGAGGATGAGATGGATGTTCGGCAACTGCGGTAGGGCTTGAATGCAATCACCTCCTACAATGCAAATTCAGGAGGTAGCTCAAATGTCAGCGAAACATCACTCCCTGATGAGCTCAATGCGTTCTAAGCAGCTTTGAAAGGGAGAACACCGATGTGCCATCCCGAGACCCCATTCGCTGTGATGGTATTTCAGTCTCAGTCACAGAGGCCAACGTCAGGAAATCGTTCAGAGGGGTGAACCCTCGAAAAGCGCCTGGACCTGATGGTATACCTGGTCGTGTTCTAAAAACCTGTGCGGACCAACTGGCTGGAGTTTTTACGGACATTTTCAACCTCTCACTTCTGAGGTCTGAGGTTCCCATCTGGTTTAAAAGGGCATCAATTATACCAGTGCCCAAGAAGAGCAAGGTGACGTGCCTCAATGACTATCGACCTGTGGCACTAACGCCTGTGGTGATGAAGTGCTTTGAAAGGTTGATCATGGCGCAAATCAACTCCTACCTCGACAAAAACCTGGACCCACTGCAGTTCGCTTACCGCCACAACAGATGGACGGTGGATGCGATCTCGCTGGCTCTCCACTCTGCTCTGGACCACTTGGACAACAAAAACTCATATGTCAGGCTGTTATTCATTGATTACAGCTCGGCATTTAACACAATCATCCCCTCCAAGCTGGTTTCCAAACTCGCATAACTGGGTCTCTGCGCATCCCTCTGCAATTGGATCCTCGACTTCCTCATTCACAGACCACAGTCTGTTCGTATTGGTGGAAATGTGTCAGCCTCGATAACAATCAGCACGGGAGCACCTCAAGGCTGCATGCTCAGTCCCCTGCTGTACTCACTCTATAAACATGACTGTGTAGCCGGACATAGTGCAAACTCCATCATCAAGTTCGCTGATGACACCGCTGTTGTGGGACGTATCACTGATGGGGACGAGTCAGAGTACAGAAGTGAGATCGACCGATTGACCAAATGGTGCCAGCACAATAACCTGGCCCTCAACACCAGCAAAACCAAGGAATTGATTGTGGACTTTGGAAGGGGTAGGATGGGGACCCACAATCCCGTTTATATCAACGGGTCGATGGTGGAAAGGGTCAAGAGCTTCAAATTCCTGGGCGTGCATATTTCTGAAGATCTCTCCTGGTCCCAGAACACTGATGCAATTATAAAGCAAGTACATCAGCGCCTCTACTTCCTGAGAAGATTACGGAGAGTCGGTTTGTCAAGGAGGACTCTCTCTAACTTCTACAGGTGCACAGTAGAGAGCATGCTGACCGGTTGCATCGTGGCTCGGTTCGGCAACTTGAGCGTCCAGGAGCGGAAAAGGCTACACAAGGTAGTAAACACTGCCCAGTCCATCATCGGCTCTGACCTCCCTTCCATCGAGGGGATCTATCGCAATCGCTGCCTCAAAAAGGCTGGCAGCATCATCAAGGACCCACATCATCCAGGCCACACACACATTCTTCGCTGCCATCAGGTAGAAGGTACAGGAGCCTGAAATCTGCAACGACCAGGTTCAGGAATAGCTACTTCCCCAAAGCCATCAGACTATTAAACACATCTTCAAACAAACTGTGAACTATAACAGCCTATTGCACTTTATCTGTTTATTTATGTGTATATATATATATATTCTATGGTACATGGACACACTGATCTGTTCTGTATTTATGCCTACAATATTCTGTTGTGCTGCAGCAAGCAAGAATGTCCTTGTCCTATCTGGGACTTGACTTGTACAAACCACTACTCTGAATCTCATTGATCTGTTTTTCACAGTTGAGGCAAGTCCACGGATCATTCTGCTGGGCAGTGACGTCACACTCAGCTGCACCATCTCCAGACTATCAGATACAGTCAGTCTTCACTGGAGACCCATGGACTCATCCCAGCAGAACAGGGGCAACACCGATCAGATCCGCCTGGATAACAGGGTCTATCTGATGGTTCAACACGTTACAGTGGAGGATGGGAAGCTGTATGTGTGTGATGTGCAGGGAAACGGAAACATTGTTCATACAAGTAATGGAGATTTTACTGTAAACAACAGTGAGTGTAAACACCTCCCATTGGATATCAAGTAGACACTTGTATCACGCTGCTTCTTGTAATATTATGTGTGTACCCTGTGAAGAACTGTGGCAGTGACCAACTGCTCTCCAGTATAAAATGCTGCAATGATCAGGGAGAAGTTTACAGAAAGTCTCTCTGTGGAGCAGCTGCCTGCTTGTCTCTGTGTGACAGACACACAGCACAGGAGGGGGGTGTCTTTCTGTAACCATTGTTCAGTCAAGTATTTTGTCAGTTTATCTTGCCATCAATGCTCCAGTATCTGAGACTGAGATATTGATACAGGACTCACGTCAAAGTGTCAGATAGAAAGTGTAGTCACCATGACAACCACCAGCACTTGCTGCTCACACTCACACTGGGGGTCCCGGCCCACACATCAGCACTGAACAACAATCCATCCCCTCTCCCCTCACTGACCCTTCTCTCCCAGTCTGGTGTTGCTTGAAGTGATTCCAGCTGCTGCAGACTCGGGCTTCGGATCAGCATTCAGCTGGGAGCAGGACCCGGGAACAGGAAAGGACAGGGAATCAATGGGTGTGAATGGGACAGGGATGGTGGGAATAATGGGAATCAAGGGACGGGAAGACCCGAACCACTTGAAGTGCCAAACTGTCCGGGTCAGTCCCCGCGCAGGCATCCTCTGGGCTGCTTCTGTCCGCAGCCTGAACCTGCACCACCTCCTGCAGACAGACTGACAGAGACATTCACCTCCCAGACCGCTCTCGGGAGTCTCCGGGAGGTTTCATTCCATCCCGGGAGATTCCCGGACAGTCCGGGCGTGGGGGCGAACCTAATGTTGAAATGTAGAGTGGAATATGCAAACTTCACTGCAATTTACTGCCGTACAGGACATTGTATTTTATAAAGATCTGATGAGTTTAGTGCGGCATTCATGAAAGATGTTACATTTGAAACTTGATCAGCTGAACAAAACACCACGAATGTTTATAAGAATACGGTTGAGAATCTCTGTATGGCACGGTAACTGTAATACTGAAAGGAGTTATCCTCTGTCTCTCTGATACAGATTTATATTATGGGAGATACACACTTTACCGCTCCAGCACAGATCACAGTGAACTTCACCTGGTTTGTTCTGGGAGTTATGGTCGTAGCTATTCCCGTGCTTATTGGATCTGGACACCTCATCACCTTCAACAGTGGAAAGAAATAGCATCTGCAGACCGTTCTCAGCCCATCAATGTCAAAGGGACCGACTTCGCGAATCGACTGGTGACCTCAGGGAAACCCTTCGATGGCAAGGATTTCAGTGTGAGGATTGTCCCCGTTTTGTTTCAAGATGCCGGAGTTTACGCATGTTATCTGCAATCAGTTCTATTTCCCACCATTGATCTAATCACAGTTAAAGGTAGGAGTCAGAATGTTGCCACTGAGTTTCCTGATGAACTTATTGTTTAAAATGTAAACAACCTGCTTGTTTCCACGGTCACAGCTGAACCGTCTGATGCAGTGACTGAGGGAGACACCGTTACCCTGACCTGCTCTGTGTCTCACGTCATTGAGTCAATGAGACTGGTTTGGATCAATGGCGATGGCAAAAGTGTTGGAGAAAAGACACTGACCGGGAAAGAGAAATCACAGAGTCTGGTTATTCAGAAAGCTGAGAGAGGCAGAGGGAACTGGAGATGTGGTTTGTTTCATCAAGACCTGCCCCGGCTTTTTGTCCCGTACTATCTGGAGCCCCGTGGTAAGTGATAAGGGTTTGTTCTTCATACTTAGTCATGATTGAGTTTTGATGTCGCTTATTGATCCTGAAATTTGAGTGGAATATTTTCTTCCAGTTTGAGTGGTCTAACTCTGTTATGAATACCGAATTCTCAAATTTCAAATAACACTTCCCGAACCCCACTTCTCCCCCCGCCCCCTTCATTGTGCAAGCATTTATCCCACCACCCAGTTATCCTATTCTCTTCCCTTCCTCTTTCAACTCATTTCTCACCCCTTCCAATTGCAGAGTTTTCCTTTTATGTTCTTGCTCCACTTCCACCCATATCCCTCCCTCTGTTACTGATCTGACTGTAGATCACTCAGTATTAGTTGACCTGATCTATGTCATGTTTTACTGCATGCCGCTGTGTACTCAAACAGTCATCTGGTTGAACCAGGACTTATATAAAGGACTTTAAGATAATGTAAAAGGAAACACTATAGAAACAAAACAGAAATGGGAATTGGAAATGAATATTATTATTACTGACGTAATGTGGGAAAAGACATGTCATTTGGGTCATAAGTTAACTCCCTGGAGGGAGTTTGAATGGAAAACTAGAATGAGAGTATTTAAGACTCCTCTTGTGTTAGCAAGTTACAGCAACACGTCAGATTTATGCTGGAGGCAATGCGGGAAGATTGGCGATCATACACATATTTTTTGGGATTGTCCCAAATTGTATCAATATTGCAGAGACATTCAGGCGGAGATCAAGCTAATCTTGGGGGTGGATCTCCCTCTGGAGCCGGCATGTTTCATACTAGGAGAGACTCCAGAAAATATAGATACCAAAAATCTGACATACTTGCTTGGGGTGTTGCTGTTGATTGCAAAGAAGATGATTACAGTGTCATGGAGAAATGTAAAGTCACCAAATGTTCAACAGTGGAGGGAAAGACTGAAAAGTGTATATATGATGGAAAGTATAACAGCTAAACTCCAGTTAAGGACTGATGCTTTCAACATTATGTGGACACCGGTATTACTACAACTGCCAAGACTGATAAAGGACACGATTTCTCCGTAGCCCCAGTGGAGGCGAGGAGTTCGACTGGTATTGTATACGTGTATTTGGAACCATTTGTACAGACATGATTGTGACTGTGTATAAGTGCATACATAGTGGCGATCAATGACAAAATAAGTTCTTCTAGTGGCATACAAGTGTCTGGTTTAACATAACGGGTGACTATATATTAAGTAGGATTAAATATGATGAGCTTGCTTGGGTGCCTGTGAATGTGATGCTTCTGCGACAGAACTCTAGGTTGATCTGATGTGATGCTGACAGCTGCTGTGTGATTTGTATATCTTGTTTGTATGTGTACTTTGTATTGTTAATAAATGTTGAGGGCAAAAAGTAAATGGCGGTGCTGGCTCGAGGGGCTGAATGGCCTACTCCTGCACCTATTGTCTATTGTCTTTTGTCAAAGATCTTTCCTTTGAATCTGACAGTTTTATTCATCATAAAACATGAACTCACTTCTTTCCCTTTCCACGGATACTGCTCAAACGGCTGAGTATTTCTAACCTTTACAGTTCTTGTTCTCCTGGTTAGAGAGGATTTAAGCTGGAGGGCAATATCCACTCTGTTGTCAGCAGTGCTCATTCAACCATTGTTCCAGGCTTAGACTATGATAGACATTTGTCCACTGTACAGTGGGAAGTATCACAGCTGAATCAGCTACTTTATCAACCAACCATCAGCTCCCATCTCCTGCCTGAGAAATGTCAGCTGATTGTAACCAAGGAATAGAAACTTGTGTGAATGTTTACAGTCTCTAACTGATGGCTACTGGGGCAAGTTGTGGCTCTCTGATCTTTCTGAGTAAGGTCAATTAATCTGGGGAAAAAAAGACACAATGTGCTGGAGTAACTCAACGGGTCAGGCGGAATCTCTGGAGAACATGGATAGGTGAGGTTTTGGGTCTTGACTCTACTTCAGACTAAAGGGCTGCAACCCGAAATGTCACCTGCCTAACCTGCTGAGTTTCTCCAACACTTTGTGTCTTTTATTGGTAAACTCTCATCTGCAGTATCTTGTGTCTCAGTGAATCTGGATCCAAGTTAAACTCAAGACTTCTGATCTAAATTAGTCAGTGTGGTTAATGCCTGGTCTTTGGGGGAGCTTTTGAATGATGTCCATTTATTCTACAAATGTGAACTCTGTGTTTATTATTTTGACAGAGAATCACCCTTTTGGATACATCATTGTTGGAATTATCGGGAGTCTGGCTGTTCTCATCGTCATTATACTGGCAGTGGTGTGGTGTCAAAGAAAGCGCAAGCCTACAGGTAAAGTACATGAAGACATCCTTAATGCAGCACAGATTCCCCAAATTATCAATAACAAAGTTATCTTTGTTACAAGGAGAAAAGAACAATATGTTTTGGATAAGAAAAGTATCTGTTTGTGCTTATGTTGTTGAGAAATTGATTTCAGACTTTTTGTGGTCAATTAAAGCATTATTTATGCAATGTGGATTGTCTACCTGTCTACCTGCGTTGCCATGAGGAGTCTGCTGTATGATTTCAGGTGCGGTTCTGCAATGATCTGACCACGTGGTGATTGTGTCACCATCCCCTGTGTAAACCATTATCAAATAAACATGCCAGAAGTTGAAGTATAGCTAGTGTAGTCATGTAGAAAATATGGTCTCCAATTTGCCCTCAATATGTTCCTATTTACTGAGGGATAAATATTGGCCAGGAAACCAGGAGACCAAGGTATCTCCACTGCACTTTGGTGGTTCAAACTTAAAGTGAAAACGTTGCCTTGTGTACCATCCTAATATGGTCATAATTTAGGGAACACTGTGTTTCCATGGACTCTGATTTCATACACATGGTCTTATCCCACCATTAAATGTCTCTGACGTACATCTGAAGCCATTTTCCTGGTCATTCTGGTGGATCTCATTATTAATGGGGTACAGTTTAAACACTGGATTGCTGCTTCTTTAAAATCAAGCCAGATTAAAGTCTTAATCAGAAAATAATATTTATTTTCCAGAAATTAATGTGACCCCAGTACCTGCGATGAGCCGTGTTGCTGAATATATGTCTGTGAGTAGGAAGACAAAGCAAGAAGGTAAATAGATGACTCAGTCAATGAATCTCTAGTTGTAGAGGTGTTGTATTTGATGAAGCAACCTATTTCACATTTCACAGTTTTGTTACAAGAATGTGAGGAAGGGAACCTCAAGCACACAAACTAATTGATCAATTCAGACACTCTCCGTCATCTCCGCGCATTCCACTCTCTAGGCCCTCACCCCCTCATCTTCACCATGGATAAAAAAAACTCGACTCCATACTATCCCCCTTGGTTAAATCCCTCCCCACCTATGTTCAAGACACCTCAGACACTCTCCGTCATCTCCGCGCATTCCACTCTCTAGGCCCTCACCCCCTCATCTTCACCATGGATAAAAAAATCCACTCCCACGCCCTGCCCGAACGAGCCTCCAACCTCATCGTTCCCCAGCCCCGCACAGCCCGCTTTTACCTTCTCCCCAAAATCCACAAACCTGACTGTCCCGGTAGACCCATTGTCTCTGCCTGTTCTTGCCCCACCGAACTCATCTCCACCTACCTCGACTCCATACTATCCCCCTTGGTTAAATCCCTCCCCACCTATGTTCAAGACACCTCAGACACTCTCCGTCATCTCCGCGCATTCCACTCTCTAGGCCCTCACCCCCTCATCTTCACCATGGATAAAAAACAACACCGTAAATTGGAGGAAATGCACCTCATATTCCGCTTGGGCAGTCTACACCCTGGTGGCCTGAACGTTGAATTCTCCCAATTCTGCTAGCCCTGGCTGTCCCCTCCCCTTCATCAGCCATCTGGTTGTCTCCTCCCCTCCCCCAACCCTCGGGCTCCTCCTCCTCCTTTTCCTTTTTTCCTTTCTTCTCCCCACCCCCTATCAGTCTGAAGAAGGGTTTCGGCCCGAAACGTTACCTATTTCCTTCGCTCCATAGATGCTGCTGCACCCGCTGAGTTTCTCCAGCATTTTTGTGTACGATCAATTCAACAATCTCTGTTGTGACAATTCACCCCTCAGCCCCAATCTTCCTCATCCAACTGCAGGTCTTACTCTGCATTGGTCAATTGACTAATTTTCACTGGACTATCATGGTCAACCCATGAATGTTGAGACATCACCATGAACAACATATTCACACTCCTAATTTATTGTTGATCCTGATTAACAGCTTGGTTAGTGGCTCTCTAAAGAATGGACAACACTTGCCCTTTCAAAAGTCATCATCCCTTTCACAAAATATCATCTAGCATTAAATGCCTCCAAATCACTTTGCCACTAGTTCAGATTTTATTCTAGAGTGAAAATAACAACAACATTTCAGAATGGTTTGAACATTATTAATAGATGGTGGATAGGTGATGTTTCGGATCGAGACCCTTCTTTTGAGTCTGAAGAAGGGTCACGACCCGAAACATCACCTATACATGTCCTCCAGAGATGCTGCCTGACCTGCAGAGGTACTCCAGCACTTTGTGTCCCTTTGTGTATTAACCAGCATCTGCAGTTTCTACCTTAGACAGAATCAGAATCAGATTTTATTCGCCAAGTATGTTTTGCAACATACGAGGAATTTCACTGGCCAGGTCAGTCATACAATTAAAAAGCAACAGACACAAAAACACATTTTAACATGAACATCCACCACAGTGACTCCTACACATTCCTCACTGTGATGGAAGGCGAAATAAAGTTCAAGTCCTTCCCTTGTGTTCTTCCTCGGTCGGGGGCCTCGAGCCTCCGATGACGGGATGATCTTGACTCCCGTAGCCGGCGGTGTTCGGGCCCTCCGCGTCGAGGCGCTCAGCTCCCGCATCAGGGGGATGTCAGCTCCCCCGCGCCGGGCGTTCAAACCTCGTGTCGGGGCTGATTGAACCTTCTGCGGCGTTGGAGCTCCCGACTCAGCCTCTCCCGAGACTGCGAGCCCTTGATGGTAAGTCCGCAGGCCGCGGTGGGAGCGATCCCAGGCAAGGGATCCACTCCGGTGTTAAGTCCGCGCCACATTTCTGATGAATCTGATGAACAACAGAGAAATCTTTCTTAAAAAATCTGAAGGAACCTTTCAATAAATCAGACATTGCTCATGTTTTAATGAGAAAAATATCAATTCCTTACCTTGTTCCACAGTATGGATCAATTGTATTCCACTGTGTTCCACTGTAAAGGGATCGATTGTATTCATATATTGTCTTTCTGCTGATGCAACAAAAGCTTTTCTCTGAACCTCGGCACACATGACAATAAACTAAACTGAACCTCAGCTGATCATATCTCCCCATATTCCTTGATCTTAGTCCACATATGACGTCTCTAACTTGTGTTTTCAGTCTTTTTTTCCACTAACCAGTGGTCTTTGTAATTTATGCTTCATTTATGTGTTGTGTTGCCTTAGTCAAAATGCCTCTGATGCTGCTGCAGGCAACATTTTCATTGTACCTGTACCTCGCCATTGTTGTGTATCTGTCAATAAATTCAACAACTACTAAAATGTACTGAATGATTTGGCTCCAGACAAATGTGTGGTAGAGAATGTAACAGATTCTTTGTTCTCCTCATCTTCATCCTTATTGTCTCTTGGCTTAAACCTTTACCCCTGGTCATGGTCTCCCCCAACAGGGAACATCTTCCTCCATCCAGACTGGTCTACCTGTTGGAATTTTCTATGTTTCCATGAGAACCATTGTCATTCTTCTAAACTCCACAAGCAAAATTAACTCAAATTGTCTTTGTAATTTCCACCATCCCAGGAAGAAGTCAAAACAAGGAGGTTAGGAGATGTGACTTTTCATGGAGGGTTTTTTCAAACTGCTGGAGGTACTCTATGGGTCGAGCAGCATCCATGGAGGGAAAGCGATGATCAGTGTTTTGTATCGTGACCCTGCATTGACTTAAATCATCCCTTTTCAAATACAAATAAATTCTTTGTTTCCAACTTATTTCCACAGATACAGAAGAAGGTATTCATTATGGATCCATCTCCTTCCAGCCAAAAGCATCTGGTGGTAAAATGACTTAATTTAAATATGTTTCAAACTTTTATCACAGTGAGGATTATTGGCACTGAGTAGTCTGAATCCCTGCTGTCTTTGGCCACCTTACAACAGCATCAGGCATCCCTGGGATAAAGTCCCTCACTCTATCCGTCGACATGAAGTGGGACAGTCAGCTGAGGCTCAGTTAGGAGTCCAACCTTGTCTGGGTGGGTTCAACCTCCCCAGCCTTCTCCGAGTGTGTTCTGGTCCCCTAAACTACAGGGAGTGTGTTCTGGTCCCCTAAACTACAGGAAGTGTGTTCTGGTCCCCTAACCTACTCTAAGTGGGTTCTGGTCCCCTAGCCTACTCTGAATGGGTACAATAGCCACTCCAGAGATCCAACCAGTGACATCCAGGCTGCTGTTACAACACTGTTGTGCATTGTCGTTTGTGATGAGAAGTGAAACCAAGACACCATTTATGTCCATCTGAAGAACATTCTTCTACACAACTCCTGACTGAGCTAGAAGTGATCAGCGCAAACTTCCTTGCATTTCAAATTTTTGATATTGATTAGTAGGACTGATGTTACAATCCCTATGTTTCTGCACCACAATTGACCCAATATTCTTGGGGGAGACCACGAGGTGATTTTGTTACCAATCAGACACATCTTCAGTTGTGTACCTCAACATCACTGGGTGTTTCGGCCTTTTATCACAAGACACCCTCAGTCAAGGCAGGCCCACCGCAGGGTGATCAGCCCTGGGTGTGTGTCTTATGGTTAGCCTCTAGATGGTCGCGTGGCAGCCCAGACAGCATCTTTTCTCTTCAGCCACAGCCAGTGACTGCTCCATTCTGCTTTTATCCTTCCATCTTCCTCTCTACCGCTGACTGTGGCTGGTTGGGCTCTGGACTCGTGTCCGTTGGTGGGACAGTACTTGGTTGAGCGTCGCCTGGGGTGCTGATACCCTGTGGACTGTGGTGGTTAACCTGCCACTGGGCTTCCCTCCACTGATTTGGCCTACCTCTTAGGTCAATGCGAGGCCCCTCACCAAGCTCTCCCAGGCACTTTTCCCTGCCTTGGTGGATCTTGAGACCCTTCTCTGATGTGGCCATTACGGAGACATGGCTGCAAGGGGATCAGGATTGGGAGTTAAATATAGAGGGGTACTCGACAATTAGAAAAGATAGACAGGAAAGAAAGGGAGGAGGGGTGGCCCTTTTAATAAGGGAGGGAATAACGGCAATAGAGAGGAAGGATATTGCGTTGAAGGATCAGGATAGTGAAACAGCTTGGGTACAGATAGAGAATAACAAGGGGAAAAAAACACTAGTGGGTGTAATTTATAGACCTCCAAATAGCTGTGACGCTGTTAGTCAGAACATAAATCTGCAAATAGTTGACGCATGTAAAAAGGGAACTGCTGTAATCAAGGGGGACTTCAATTTTCATATTAATTGGGCAAACCAAACTGGGCAGGGTAGACTAGAGGAAGAGTTTATAGAATGTATTAGAGACGGGTTCCTAGAACAGTATGTCACAGAACCGACAAGGAGGGAGGCAATCTTGGATCTGGTCCTGTGTAATGAAGCAGGATTAATTGAAAATGTCATAGTTAGGGACTCGTTGGGAACAAGTGACCACAATATGGTCGAATTCCATATTCAAATAGAAGGGGAGCAGGTTGAAACTCAGGCTAGGGTAATTAGTCTAAATAAAGGGGATTATGAAGGTATGAGGACTGAGCTGATCAAAGTTGACTGGGATAGCAGACTCAAGAATAAGACCGTACATGAGCAGTGGTGTACGTTTAAGGATCTACTGTATAACCTTCAAGAAAAATGTATTCCTATGAAGAAAAAAAGGGGTAAGGGAAAGAACAGTCAGCCATGGCTCAGTAAAACTATAAAGGATAGTATTCGGTTGAAGGCAAGGGCATATAAGGTAGCTAGAGATAGTGGGAGGGTAGAGGATTGGGAAGCATTTAAAGGTCAGCAAAAAATAACTAAGAGATTAATTAAGACGGGGAAAATAGACTATGAAAGGAATTTAGCGAACAACATAAAAACTAATAGTAAGAGTTTTTATAGCTATATAAAAAGAAAAAGGGTGGCTAAGGTGAACGTTGGTCCATTGGAGGGTGAGACTGGAGAGTTGTTGGTGGGGAACATGGAAATGGCAAAGGCATTAAACGAGTATTTTGTATCAGTCTTCACCATAGAAGACACAAAAAATATTCCAACGCTGGATAAACAGGGGGCGGTAGGAATGGAGGAGCTAAATACTATTAAGATCACCAAGGAGGTGGTATTAGGGAAATTAATGAGACTGAAGGAGGATAAATCCCCTGGGCCTGATGGATTACATCCAAGGGTCTTGAGGGAGATAGCGGTGGGGATTGTGGATGCATTGGTGATAATTTTCCAAAACTCCCTGGAGGCAGGAACGGTCCCAGTGGATTGGAAAATGGCCAATGTAACACCTATATTTAAAAAAGGAAGTAAACAGAAGGCGGGTAACTATAGACCGGTTAGTCTAACATCGGTGGTGGGTAAAATGTTAGAGACAATTATTAAAGAAACACTAACGGGGCACTTGGATAAACATGACTTCATCGGACAGAACCAGCATGGTTTTGTGAAGGGGAAGTCCTGTTTAACGAATCTGCTCGAATTCTTTGAGGAAGTAACAACCCGGGTGGATAAAGGGGAACCGGTGGATGTGGTATACTTGGACTTCCAAAAGGCTTTTGACAAGGTGCCACATAAGAGACTATTGCTAAAAATAAAAAATTATGGGATTGGGGGTAATATATTAGCATGGGTAGAGGATTGGCTAACAAATAGGAAGCAGAGAGTGGGGATAAATGGTTCATACTCGGGATGTCAACCGGTAACTAGCGGGGTTCCGCAAGGGTCGGTGCTGGGACCCCAGTTGTTCACAATTTATATAAATGATTTGGAGGAGGGAACCAAGTGTAATATATCAAAATTTGCGGACGATACAAAAATGGGAAGAAAAGTATGGGATGAGGAGGATAGGAAGAGTCTGCAAAAGGATATAGATAAGCTAGGTGAGTGGGCAACAACTTGGCAGATGAAATTTAATACTAATAAATGTGAAGTCATTCACTTTGGGAAAAAAAATGATAGGGCAAGTTATTTTCTAAATGAGGTGGAGCTGCGTTGTAATGCAACGCAAAGGGATCTAGGGGTAGTAGTACATGAATCACTAAAAGTTAGTATGCAGGTGGAGCAAGCAATCAGGAAGGCCAATGGAGTTTTGGCCTTTATTGCTAGGGGGATTGAGTATAAAAATACGGAGGTCTTGCTGCAGCTGTACACAGTATTAGTGAGACCACATTTGGAATACTGTGTACAGTTCTGGGGTCCATACTTAAGAAAGGATGTACTGGCCCTGGAGGCAGTGCAGCGAAGGTTTACAAGATTAATTCCTGCAATGAGGGGATTGACATATGAGGAAAGGTTAAGTAGGCTGGAACTCTACTCTTTGGAGTTTAGAAGAATGAGAGGCGATCTCATCGAAACATATAAGATCGTGAGGGGCCTTGATCGGGTGGATGCACCGAGGATGTTCCCAATGATCGGGGAAACTAGAACTAGGGGACATAGTTGTAGAATAAGAGGGGGCTCTTTTAAAACTGAGATGAGGAAGAACTTCTTCACCCAGAGGATGGTTAATTTATGGAATTCACTGCCCCAGGGAGCAGTGGAAGCAGAAACATTAAATATATTTAAGTCTAAAATAGATGGTTTTTTAGCTGCCAAGGGGATAAGGGGCTACGGGGAGAGGGCAGGGATATGGACCTAGGTATGGTTAGTATAGTAAGACCTGAGTGATCTCCTGGACAAGTGTCGATCGCCTGGATTGGGGTCGGAGAGGAATTTCCCGGATTTTTTTCCCGAATTGGACCTGGTTTTTTATCCGTTTTTTTGCCTCCCCCAGTAGATCACGCGGTTCTTGGGGTGGAGAGGGGTGATAGCGATATAAAGGGGAGGGTAGTGTCTTGTGTTCTGTGTCTTGTGTCTACTGTTTGTGGGTAAGGGTGTCTGTTTAGTGTTCAGCCATGAGCGAATGGCGGTGCGGGCTCGATGGACCTGGTGGTCTACTCTCGCACCTACTTTCTATGTTTCTATGTTTCTATGTTATCTTATCCCAGCCACAGATGCAGCTTCATAGCTTATGTCCTGCCCGGGCTGCTGCTCTGTCAATTGCTGTGTTAATTCACTTATTCATAGTCGATTCCTTCCATAGCAATATAAGGGTGTCTTGTTCATGCTGACCATTCCTGCAGCTCACTGTAAATGCAGAGGTATGAGCATACAGATGACAGATGGGTTTTCGGAATTCTATGTCTTGTTGATCTACTGTCAGGAAGAGCAAAATGTAGTAAGCTTTAGACTTTTATATTACATTTGTCGTTTCCTTTGTCAACATAATCCACCAGTGTCATTTTTGATTGTGATGTTTGCATTTATTACAGGCAGCAGCGATAATACACTGTCCTCCAATCAAGCATCAGGCACTGTAAGTATATTGATTCTTGTTGATGTAATCCCAGATCGTACAAGTATGAATTAAAGCTGTAATCTGTTTACTGATCTAAACAGCGACAACAGCAACGGTCTTAAATACAATTGGTATTTCTTTCTCTTTCAGAACCTTGTTTCTTCAAAGGAAGATGAGTCTGTCATCTATGCTGAAACAGTAAAAACATAAACATGAATACTGTGAAGAGAGCGGAAAGTGAAGGCTTGGACTTTGACGAGTGCAACGTTGCAATTTTTGGAATTGAATTTTTTACTTTATAATTTCTACATACTTTCACAAATGTACTTCCCGAGTTATCAAAATCATCACATTCATCTTCTATATTACTAATACTAAGATCCTGACCACTTGCTGACTTTCTGTTTCGTGATTTCTGAAAGAACGCCGCCACTTACGGCCGTGATTTTTGGCCACCTCGCTCAGAGTCCCCCTCCGCTGAGCTGGACCGGAGGCTTTTTCCCATCGATGAAAATCAGAGAGTTGTTAATGTTTTAGTATTGGTTGTGAGTGTGTGTGTGTGTCTGTGTGTGTGTTTTCAGAAAATGTATTGGTGTAAAGTGTTTGCAAATTTGGAGACTTTAAACGTTTGAATCATTCGGTTTCCACACTATGTTTACCACGTTCTGAAGTTACTTGGCATTTTAGTATTGGTTGTGTGTGTGTGTGAGTCAGTGTGTGAGTGACTGTGTGTGTGTGAGTGACTGTGTGTGTGTGTGACTGTGTGTGTGTGTGTGTCAGTGTGTGAGTGACTGTGTGTGTGAGTGACTGTGTGTGTGTGTGACTGTGTGTGTTGGACTATGTGTGTGTGTGACTGTGTGTGTGTGAGTGAGTCTGTGTGTGTGAGTCTGTGTGAGTCTGTGTGTGTATGTGTGTGTGTGTCTGTGTGTGTGTCTGTGTGAGTGTCTGTGTTAGTGAGTCTGTGTTTGTGTAAGTGAGTCTGTGTGTGTGTGTGTGTGAGTGAGAGTCTCTGTGTGTGTGTCTGTGTGTGTGCGTGCGTGCGTGAGAGTGCGTGCGTGTCTGAGATTGTGTGTGTGTCTGAGATTGCGCGCGTGTCTAAGAGTGCGTGCGTGTCTGAGTGCGTGTGTGTCTGAGTGCGTGTGTGTCTGAGAGTGTGTGTGTGTGTGTGTGTGTATAGGGGGGTTGCACGCAAGGTCACCGGGTCAAAGGGCATGATGCATGGAGCTGCTCTGGAGGACATCGCAGCTTCCGGTATATGTTGTTAATACACGAAACGCGTACTTTCCTACCTGTTAAAAACCGCCAAAATGGTGAATGTTTGCGCTGTAAATAATTGTGGAAGTCGGGGTAACCGTGAGAGACATCTATCATACTTCAGAATCCCAAAAGTGAAGCGAAATGAAGGTAAAGAGAAGCAACAGCTGAAGGGACAACAACAGCTAAAGTGCTTGGCGAACATTGGCCGTGCAGATATCGAGATTGAAAATATTGGGAATTATCGCCTTTGCTCACTGCATTTCATCAACAGTAAGGCATTATTTGTGTTTTTTCTTGATTCCTTTGGTATCTAAAAAGTTTCAGAAGTGATAAATCTGGCTGTAAATTTTTTAAATCGCCCATGGTTCTGAAGTGGGTTTGTACATGCAAAAAGAAAACGCCTCTGAAGCTAAATTTATCATTAAAGAAATCTCCAGACTTACGAGTGATGTGTAGAAAAGTTTTCTATCATTATGCTATTGAGATGTATATTTTGGCAAATAATAAAATGTCCTGACAGCTTAAACACCCACTGTCCTTCAATAGGATATTGTCAATTTGCTGAAGTTGATTATGTCCAATTAACAGCTAACAATTATGCCATTCCTTGGCTTGCATCTGAGTAAAATGTAATTCGGGTGATCACAGAGGAAGAGGACTGAACTTTTTGATGCCGTGGACAGTGGAAAATTTTGATTCTGTTGTTGGGGGACGTTCATGTTGAATTCTATAATGTGTTGTGTCATTTTTTCTTATTTTAAATTTTTTCTATGGATGTACGGAAACTTAATTATTTATTTTATGTAAAGCACTTTGGTTTCAACGCGAGTTGATTTAAACGTGCTATATAAATAAAATTTACTTACTTACTTACGTACGGTTTGTGATTTTTTTACCCTCACCCACCCACACCCACCCGAAACAACCCTCATCCACCCACAGCAACCCAAAACCACCCTCACCCACTCACAACCACCCTCACCCGCCCAAAACCACCCTCACCCACCCGTACAGGGTCTTGGTGAGACCACACCTGGAGTATTGCGTAGAGTTTTGGTCGCCAAATCTGAGGAAGGACATTCTTGCCATAGAGGGAGAACAAAGATGGTTCACTGATTCCTGGGATGTCAGGACTTTCATATGAAGACTGGATAGACTTGGCTTGTACTCGCTAGAATTTAGAAGATTGAGGAGGGATCTTATAGAAACTTACAAAATTCTTAAGGGGTTGGACAGGCTAGATGCAGGAAGATTGTTCCCGATTTTGGGGAAGTCCAGGACAAGGGGTCACACAGTTTAAAGATAAGGGGGAAATCTTTTAGGACCGAGATGAGAAAAACATTTTGTTTTCACACAGAGTGGTGAATCTGTGGAATTCTCTGCCACAGAAGGTAGTTGAGGCCAGTTCATTGGCTATATTTAAGAGGGAGTTAGATGTGGCTCTTGTGGCTAAAGGGATCAGGGGGTATGGAGAGAAGGCATGTACAGGATACTGAGTTGGATGATCAGCCATGATCATATTGAATGGCGGTGCAGGCTCGAAGGGCCGAATGGCCTACTCCTGCACCTATTGTCTATGTTTCTATGAAACCACCCACACACACCCGAAACCACCCACACCCACCCGAAACCACCCACACCCACCCGAATCCACCCTCACCCACCCGAAACTACCCTCACCCACCCTAAACCAACCACACCCACCCAAAACCACCCTCACCCACCCGAAACCACCCTCACCCGAAACCACCCACACCCACCCGAAACCACCCTCACCCACCCGAAACCACCCTCGCCCGAAACCACCCACACCCACCCGAAACCACCCTCACCCATCCAAAAGCACCTGAAACCACCCTCACCTGAAACCGCCCTCACCCACCCACACCCACACGCAACCACCCTCACCCACCCTCACCCGAAACCACCCTCACCCACCCGAAACCACCCTCACCCGAAACCACCCTCACCCACCCGAAACCACCCTCACCCACCCTCACCCACCCGAAACCACCCTCACCCACCCGAAACCACCCACACCCACGCGAAACCACCCTCACCCACCTGAAACCACCCAAAACCACCCTCACCCACCCAAAACCATCGAAAACCACCCTAAACCCTCGCCCACCCGAAACCACCTTTACAGCCTCTCTCTCTCTCTTCTTCTTCTTTGGTGTGGCGTGCACAGCCTAAAGTTGTTGGACAACTTGTTCTATTTGATCTCTCTCCATCTCCATCTCTCTCCATCTCTCTCTCTCCATCTTTCTGTCACCAGGGTCCGGGGTCTCGGCGCCGGTTTCATCTTCATCTTGTTCCCGCCCAAGATGGCCGCCGGCTGCCGACCTTACCTACCCTCACCAAGATGGCCGCCGGCTGCCGACCTTACCTGCCCTCACCAAGCGGGCGGGGAGGGCGGTACATCTTCATCTTGTTCCCGCTCACGTCTCCAACCGCCAACCCCGCGCCCGCCCGCCGACCTCACCTCCCCTCACCAAGATGGCCGCCCGCCCGCCGGTCCCGCCCCCCCCCTCCCCGGGGCCGAGTCTCCCAGTCGACCGCATGAAAATGGCGGCGGGCGGGTGGAGAAGCGTCAGTTGGTGACGTCGCTGCCGACGGACCTGAGGTCAATAAATAACTGATCATCAGCGGCTGCAGCAGATTGTGCGGGATCGGGTCACGTGGGGGAGAAGTGAGTGGGTGAGTGAGGTCAATGACCACATACAGTACAGTACAGTACAGTACAGTACAGTACAGGCCGGTACAGTCACGTGTGTGGACATGTGTGTGGGGGGGAGAGAGAGAGAGCTGAGGGCAATCTCCACATAAACCACGTCTGGGGGAATCAAACTGGTCAAACTGGGGTCAATTATATAAATTCACCGTCTGGAGCAGCGTCCTGAGATAAAACACCTTATAAATAAACATCTCCCTCTCTCTGGCTCCCAACCCCCCCTCTCTGTAAATAATCAATAAATCACCACATAAACTGCACGTCTGGGGGAATAAACCTGGTAAATCTGGGGTAAATAATGTTATAAACACACAGGGGAGTGGAATAAACCCGGTAAATCTGGGGTAAATAATGTTATAAACACACAGGGGAGCGGAATAAACCTGGTAAATCTGGGGTAAATAATGTTATAAACACACAGAGGAGCGGAATAAACCCGGTAAATCTGGGGTAAATAATGTTATAAACACACAGGGGATCGGAATACACCCGGTAAATCTGGGGTAAATAATGTTATAAACACACAGGGGAGTGGAATAAACCCGGTAAAACTGGGGTTAATAATGTAATAAACACACAGGGGAACAAAGTAAACCCAGTCTGGGGTAAAACTGAGGTAAAGTAAATAAGTTTATTGGCCAAGTATTCACATACAAGGAATTTGCCTTGGTGCGCTGCCCACAAGTAACAACATGACATACAGTGACAGTAAATAATGTTATAATACAGTATAATACAGTAAATAATGTTATAAACCCACAGGGGAGCGGAATAAACCCGGTCTGGGGTAAAACTGAGGTAAATAATGTTGTAACCACACAGGGGAACAAAATACATCCAGTCTGTGGTAAAACTGGGGTAAATAATGTTATAAACACACAGGGGAGCAAAATAAACCCGGTCTGGGGTAAATAATGTTACAAACCCACAGGGGAACAAAATAAACCCAGTCTGGGGTAAAACTGAGGTAAAGTAAGGAAGTTTATTGGCCAAGTACTCACATACAAGGAATTTGCCTTGGTGCTCTGCCCACAAGTAACAACATGACATACAGTGACAGTAAATAATGTTATAATACAGTAAATAATATTAGAAACACACAGGGGTGTGGAATAAACCCGGTCTGGGGTAAAACTCGGGTAAATAATGTTATAAACACACAGGGGTACAAAATACACAAACAGCCTCACAGCCATCAGGATACTGAACTCAACTCAAACAAAACTCTGAATATTAATAGCCCATTATCAGTTTATTTGCACTTTATCTGTTTTATTTATTCATGTGTGTATATATTTATACAATGGTATATGGACACACTGATCTGTTCTGTATTCATGCCGTCTATATTCTTTTGTGCTGAAGCAAAGCAAGAATTTCATTGTCCTATCTGGGACACACGACAATAAACTCTCTTGAATCTTGAATATACCCGGTCTGGGGTAAAACTTGAGGTAAATAACGTTATAAACACACAGGGGAGCAAATTAAACCCGGTCTGGGGTAAAACTGGGGTAAATAATGTTCTAAACACACACAGGAGCGGAATAAACTGGGCTGTGGAGTCGTTCCCAAAACATCCGACCCCGACCCCTCGGCAAAATAATTCTAAATCTGCTGTGACGACATTACACAAGTTGCCATTTCATAAGAACCACATGAATCCTCAGGCTGCCTTTCAAACCCATGTCCATAAAGTTTTGAGTCTAACGGTTGTATCTGTGCTATTGTGGCTTTTTTTAAATGTTTATTCTAGAAATAAAAACCATAATTCATTATGCTAAAAGAAAACAAAATGGTAGAAAGGACCATGACAAAATTAAAGTTCCATTGAATTAAGTATAAATTATAAAAGCATTACTCCAAAATGTATTAAACTAAGGCCACAGGTATGAGCTAAATGGCTAAATTATGACAAAAAAAACATAATGTGCATAGAAACCATAGAAAATAGGTGCAGGAGGCCATTCGGCCCTTCGAGCCAGCACCGCCATTCATTGTGATCATGGCTAATCGTCCCCAATCAATAACCCGTGCCTGCCTTCTCCACATATCCCTTGACTCCACTAGCCCCTAGAGCTCTATCTAACTCTCTCTTTAATCCATCCAGTGATTTGGCCTCCACTGCCCTCTGTGTCAGGGAATTCCATAAATTCACAACTCTCTGGGTGAAAACTTTTTTTCTCACCTCAGTCTTAAATGACCTCCCCTTTATTCTAAGACTGTGGCCCCTGGTTCTGGACTCGCCCAACATTGGGAACATGTTTCCTGCATCTAGCTAGTCCAGTCCTTTTATAATTTTATATGTTTCCATAAGATACCCCCTCATCCTTCTACACTCCAGTGAATACAAGCCTAGTCTTTTCAATCTTTCCTCATATGACAGTCCCGCCATCCCAGGGATCAATCTCGTGAACCCACGCTGCACTGCCTGAATCACAAGGATGTCCTTCCTCAAATTAGGAGACCAAAACTGTACATAATACTCCAGATGTGGTCTCACCAGAGACCTATACAACTGCAGAAGAACCTCTTTACTCCTATACTGAAATCCTCTTGTTATGAAAGCCAACATTCCACTAGCTTTCTTCACTGCCTGCTGTACCTGCACGCCAACTTTCAGTGACCGGTGTACAAGGACTCCCAGGTCTCGCTGCACCTCCCCCTTACGTAACCTAACCCAATTGAGATAATAATCTGCCCCCTTGTTTTTGCCGCCAAAGTGGATAACCTCACATTTATCTATATTATACTGCATCTGCCATGCATCTACCCACTCACTCAACCTGTCCAGGTCACCCTGCAACCTCCTAACATCCTCTTCACAGTTCACACTGCCACCCAGCTTTGTGTCATCTGCAATAGTGCAATAGAAATTAAAAGTAAATGCCTAGGTAGTTAAGTTTGCTACAAAAGTACATACCTAAAATGTATTAATAAAAGTCTGAGGAACAGAATTGCTTCTCTCAGAGAGAGAGAGAGAGAGAGAGAGAAAGTGGAGGGAGGAGTGGAGTGAGAGGCTGGAGGTGAAAAGGGGGTGAAGTGAGTAGCGGGGGGAAACAGGCAGCAAAGGGAGGGGGAGGGTTCAAGGGGGAGTGGGTTTGGTGCCGAGGGGGATGAATGGGGGGAAGGGAACTGGGGGGGAGATAGAGGGGTCAGGTGAGCCAAGGAAGGGGGTAGGGAACCAGGTGGGGTGGGTTCACATTGTTTGGGAGTGGGGAGGAGGGGGGAGGGAGCAAAGGGGGATAAGGAACAGGAGGCGGCAGGTGTAAGGGGCAGGGAGCCACAGGAAGGAGGTCACATTATTTGGGGGTGGGGAGGGTGTTGCAGTTTAGGAAGTCAAACCAGGGCAGGGTCTTCACTGTGAATGGCGGGGCGCTGGGGGAATGTGTGGAGCCGAGGGATCTAGGAGTGCAAGTACGAGTTGGGCCGAAGGGCCTCTTTCCAACGCTGTATCACTCTGTGAATCAATGACAAAGTGTTGGAGTAATTCAGCGGGTCAGGCAGCATCTGTGGAGAAGATAGACACAAAGTGCTGGAGTATCTCAGCGGGTCAGGCAGCATCTGTGGAGAGAAGGAATGGGTGACATTTTGGCTCGAGACCCTTCTTTGGTTTAGTTTAGTTTAGAGATGCAGCGCGGAAACAGGTCCTTCGGCCCACGGACTCTGCGCCGACCAGCGCTCACCCCGTACACTAGCACTGTCCTACGCACATCAGGGACAATTTAACAATTTTGCGGAGTCCGATTAATTTACAACCCTGAACGTCTTTGAAATGTTGGAGGAAACTGGAGCACCTGGAGTAAAAACCCACGCAGGTCAAGGGGAGAATGTGCAAACTCTGCACAGACAGCACCCGTAGTCAGGATCGAGCCCGGGTCTCTGGAGGTGAGGCTCTTCCTCTGTGATCACCCAAATTACATTTTACTCAGATGCAAGCCAAGGAATGGCATAATTGTTAGCTGTTAATTGGACATAATTTTTCGTTTATTAACAACATATTTCGGAAGCTGCGATGTCCTCCAGAGCGGCTCCATGCGTCATGCCCTTTGACCCGGTGACCTTGCGTGCAACCCCCCTATACACACACACACACACACACTCTCAGACACATACGCACGCAGACACGCACGCACTCTCAGGCACACACGCACTCTCAGACACACACACGCTCACTCACGCACGCACTCTCAGACACGCACGCACTCTCGGACACGCACGCACTCTCGGACACGCACGCACACTCACGCACGCACAGACTCACTCACACACACACAGACTCACTTGCAGACACACAGACTCACTCACACAGACACAGACTCACTTACACAAACACAGACTCACACATATACACAGACACACACTCTCACTCACACACAGTCACATACACACAGTCACACAAACACATAGTCACACACACACACAGTCACACCCACACAGTCACACACACAGTCACACACACAGTCACACACACACACACAGTCACTCACACACTGACTCACACACACACAACCAATACTAAAATGCCAAGTAACTTCAGAACGTGGTAAACATAGTGTGGAAACCGAATGATTCAAACGTTTAAAGTCTCCAAATTTGCACACACTTTACAACCAAAGATTTTCTGAAAACATTTTTTTTAAGCCAAGAGAAACAAATTTGCAAACACTTTACAACCAATACATTTTCTGAAAACACACACACAGACACACTCACACACTCACAACCAATACTAAAACATTAACAACTCTCGGATTTTTCATCGATGGGAAAAAGCCTCTGGTCCAGCTCAGCGGAGGGGGACTCTGAGCGAGGTGGCCAAAAATCACATCCGTAAGTGGCGGCGTTCTTTCAGAAATCACGAAACAGAAAGTCAGAAAGTGGACAAGATCTTAGTTTTAGTAATATAGATAAAGTAAAAAATTCAATTCCAAAAATTGCAACGTTGCACTTGTCAAAGTCCAAGCCTTTACTTTCCACTCTCTTCACAGTATTCATGTTTATGTTTTTACTGTTTCAGCATAGATGACAGATGACTCATCTTCCTTTGAAGAAACAAGGTTCTGAAAGAGAAAGAAATACCAATTGTATTTAAGACCGTTGCTGTTGTCGCTGTTTAGATCAGTAAACAGATTACAGCTTTAATTCATACTTGTACGATCTGGGATTTCATCAACAAGAATCAATATACTTACAGTGCCTGATGCTTGATTGGAGGACAGTGTATTATCGCTGTTGCCTGTAATAAATGCAAACATCACAATTAAAAATGACACTGGTGGATTATGTTGACAAAGGAAACGACAAATGGAATATAAAAGTCTAAAGCTTACTACATTTTGCTCTTCCTGACAGTAGATCAACAAGACATTGAATTCCAGAAAACCCATCTGTCACCTGTATGCTCAAACCTCTGCATTTACAGTGAGCTGCAGGAATGGTCAGCATGAACAAGACACCCTTATATTGCTACGGAAGGAATCGACTATGAATAAGAGAACTAGCACAGCAATTGACAGAGCAGCAGCCCTGGCAGGACATAAGCTACGAAGCTGCATCTGTGGCTGGGAAAAGATAACATCAGAGAAGGGTCTCAAGATCCACCAGGGCAGGGAAAAGTGCCTGGGAGAGCTTGGTGAGGGGCCTCGCATTGACCATTACCTTCTAAGAGGTAGGCCAAATCAGTGGAGTGAAGCCCAGTGGCAGGTTAACCACCCCAGTCCACAGGGTATCAGCACCCCAGGCGAAGCTCAACCAAGTACTGTCCCACCAACGGACACGAGTCCAGAGCCCAACCAGCCACAGTCAGCGGTAGAGAGGAAGATGGAAGGATAAAAGCAGAATGGAGCAGTCACTGGCTGTGGCTGAAGAGAAAAGATGCTGTCTGGGCTGCCACGTGACCATCTAGAGGCAAACCATAAGACACACACCCAGGGCTGATCACCCTGCGGTGGGCCTGCCTCGACTGAAGGTGTCTTGTGATAAAAGGCCGAAACACCCAGTGATGTTGAGGTACACAACTGAAGATGTGTCTGATTGGTAGCAAAATCACCTCGTGGTCATCCCCAAGAATATTGGGTGTCAGTTGTGGTGAAGAAACTTAGGGATTGTAACATCCAGTCCTACTAATCAATATCAAAAATGTGTAATTCAAGGAAGATTGTGCTGATCACTTCTAGCTCAGTCAGGAGTGGTGCAGAAGAATGTTCTTCAGATGGACATAAATGGTGTCTTGGTTTCACTTCTCATCACCAACGACAATGCACAACCGTGTTGTAATAGCAGCCTGGATGTCACTGGTTGGATATCTGGAGTGGTTATTGTACCCATTCAGAGTAGGCTAGGGGACCAGAACCCACTTAGAGTAGGTTAGGGTCCCGAACACACTCCCTGTAGTTTAGGGTCCAGAACACACTCCCTGTAGTTTAGGGAACCAGAACACACTCTGAGAAGGCTGGGTAGGCTGAATCCACCCAGAGAAGGTTGGGCTCCTAACTGAGCCTCAGCTGACTATCCCGCTTCATGTCGACGGACAGAGTGAGGGACTTTATCCCAGGAATGCTTGATACTGTTGTAAGGTGGCCAAAGACAGCAGGGTTTCAGACTACTCAGTGACAATAATCCTCACTGTGATAATAGTTTAAAACATATTTAAATAAAGTCATTTTACCACTAGTTGCCTATGGCTGGAAGGAGATGGATCCATAATGAATACCTTCCTCTGTATCTGTGGAAATAAGTTGGAAACAAAGAATTTATTTGTATTTCAAAAAGGATGATTTAAGTCAATGTAGGGTCATGATACGAAACGTTGATCCTTCTGCAGTTGTACAGAGGCTTAGTGAGATCACACCTGGAGTATTGTCTACAGTTTTGGTCCCCTAATTTGAGGAAGGACATTCTTGCTATTGAAGGAGTGCAGCGTAGGTTCACCAGGTTAATTCCCGGGATGCGGGACTCATATGCTGAGAGAATGGAGCAGCTGGGCTTGTACACTCTGGGGTTTAGAAGATTATATACGATTATTAAGGGTCTGGACACGCTAGAGGCAGGAAACGTTCCCGATGTTGGGGGAGACCAGAACCAGGGGCCACGTTTAAGAATAAGGAGTAAGCCATTTAGAACGGAGACGAGGAAACACTTTTTCTCACAGAGAGTTGTGAGTCTGTGGTATTCTCTGCCTCAGAGGGCGGTGGAGGGCGGTTCTCTGGATGCTTTCAAGAGAGAGCTAACTACGGCTCTTGAAAATAGCAGAGTCGGGATGGGAGAAGGCAGGAACGGGGTACTGATTGGGGATGATCAACCATGATCACATTGAATGGCGGTGGGTCGAAATGGCCTACTCCTGCACCTATTGTCTATTGTCTATTGCGTATTGATCATCGCTTTCCCTCCATAGATGCTGCTCGACCCATAGAGTACCTCCAGCAATTTGAAAAAACCCTCCATGAAAAGTCACATCTCCTAACCTCCTTGTTTTGACTTCTTCCTGGGATGGTGGAAATTACAAAGATAATTTGAGTTAATTTGGCTTGTGGAGTTTAGAAGAATGACAATGGTTCTCATGGAAACAGAAAAAATTCCAACAGGTAGACCAGTCTGGATGGAGGAATATGTTCCCTGTTGGGGAGACCATGACCAGGGGTAAAGGTTTAAGACAAGAGACAATAAGGATGAAGATGAGGAGAACAAAGAATCGGTTACATTCTCTACCACACATTTGTCTGGAGCCAAATCATTCAGTACATTTTAGTAGTTGTTGAATTTATTGACAGATACACAACCATGGCGAGGTACAGGTACAATGAAAATGTTGCCTGCAGCAGCATCAGAGGCATTTTGACTAAGGCAACACAACACATAAATGAAGCATAAATTACAAAGACCACTGGTTAGTGGAAAAAAGGACTGCAAAACACAAACTAGAGACGTCATATGTGGACTAAGATCAAGGAATATGGGGAGATATGATCAGCTGAGGTTCAGTTTAGTTTATTGTTATGTGTGCCGAGGTTCAGTGAAAAGCTTTTGTTGCATCAGCAGAAAGACAATATATGAATACAATCGATCCCTTTACAGTGGAACACAGTGGAATACAATTGATCCATACTGTGGAACAAGGTAAGGAATTGATATTTTTCTCATTAAAACATGAGCAATGTCTGATTTATTGAAAGGTTCCTTCAGAGTTTTCAAGAAAGATTTCTCTGTTGTTGATCAGATTCATCAGAAATGTCTAAATTCTGGCAAAAACAATACTGTCCACCATTTGACCACCAGGGTGATGGCTCGAGGCCCCCGACCGAGGAAGAACACAACTGAAGGACTTGAACTTTATTTCTCCTTCCATCACAGTGAGGAATGTGTAGAAGTCACTGTGGTGGATGTTCATGTTAAAATGTGTTTTTGTGACTGTTGCTTTTTAATTGTATGACTGACATGGCCAGTGAAATTCCTCGTATGTTGCAAAACATACTTGGCGAATAAAATCTGATTCTGATTCTGTCTAAGGTGGAAACAAAGAACTGCAGATGCTGGTTAATACTCAAAGGGACACAAAGTGCTGGAATACCTCTGCAGGTCAGGCAGCATCTCTGGAGGACATGTATAGGTGATGTTTCGGGTCGTGACCCTTCTTCAGACTCAAAAGAAGGGTCTCGATCCGAAACATCACCTATCCGCCATCTATTAATGATGCTCAAACCATTCTGAAATGTTGTTATTTCCACTTTAGAATAAAATCTGAACTAGTGGCAAAGTGAATTGGACGCATTTAATGCTAGATGATATTTCGTGAAAGGGATGGTGACTTTTGAAAGGGCAAGTGTTATCCATTCTTTAGAGAGCCACTAACCAAGCTGTTAATCAGGATCAACAATAAATTAGGAGTGTGAATATGTTGTTCATGGTGATGTCTCAACATTCATGGGTTGATCATGATAGTCCAGTGAAAATTAGTCAATTGACCAATGCAGAGTAAGACCTGCAGTTGGATGAGGAAGATTGGGACTGAGGGGTGAATTGACACAAGAGAGACTGTTGAATTGATCAATTAGTTTGTGTGCTTGAGGGTCCCTTCCTCACATTCTTGTTACAAAACTGAAATGTGAAATAGGTTGCTTCATCAAATACAACACCTCTACAACGAGAGATTCATTGACTGAGTCATCTATTTACCTTCTTGCTTTGTCTTCCTACCCACAGACATATATTCAGCAACATGGATCATCTCAGGTACTGGGGTCACGTTAATTTCTGGAAAATAAGTATTATTTTCTGATTAAGACTTTAATCCAGCTTGATTTAAAAGAAGCAGCAATCCAATGTTTAAACTGTACCCCATTAATAATTAGATCCACCAGAATGACCAGGAACATGGCTTCAGATGTATGTCAAAGACATTTAATGGTGGGATAAGACCATGTGTATAAAATCCGAGTCCATGGAAACACAGTGTTCCCTAAATTATGACCATATTAGGATGGTACACAAGGCAAAGGTTTCACTTTAAGTTTGAACCACCAAACTGCAGTGAAGATACCTTGGTCTCCTGGTTTCCTGGCCAATATTTGTCCCTCATTAAATAGGAACATATTGAGGGCAAATTGGAGACCATATTTTCTACATGACTACACCAGCTATACTTCAACTTCTGGCATGTTTATTTGATAATGGTTTACACAGGGGATGGTGACACAATCACCACGTGGTCAGATCATTGCAGAACAGCACCTGAAATCATACAGCAGACTCATGGCAATCCACATTGCATAAATAATGCTTTAATTGAACACAAAAAGTCTGAAATCAATTTCTCAACAACATAAGCACAAACGGATAACATTGTCATTGATAATTTGGGGCATCTGTGCTGCATTAAGGATGTCATCATGTACTTTACCTGTAGGCTTGCGCTTTCTTTGACACCACACCACTGCCAGTATAATGACGATGAGAAGAGCCAGACTCCCGATAATTCCAACAATGATGTATCCAAAAGGGTGATTCAATGTCAAAATAATAAACACAGAGTTCACATTTGTAGAATAAATGGACATCATTCAAAAGCTCCCCCAAAGACCAGGCATTAACCACATTGACTAATTTAGATCAGAAGTCTTGAGTTTAACGTGTGATCCAGATTCACTGAGACACAAGGTACTGCAGATGAGAGTTTACCAATAAAAGACACAAAGTGTTGGAGAAACTCAGCAGGTTAGGCAGGTGACATTTCAGGTCGCAACCCTTTAGTCTGAAGTAGGGTCAAGACCCAAAGCCTCACCTATCCATGTTCTCCAGAGATTCCGCCTGACCCGTTGAGTTACTCCAGCACATTGTGTCTTTTTTTCCCCAGATTAATTGACCTTACTCAGAAAGATCGGAGAACCACAACTTGCCTCAGTAGCCATCAGTTAGAGACTGTAAACATTCACACAAGTTTCTATTTCTTGGTTACAATCAGCTGGCATTTCTCAGGCAGGAGATGGGAGCTGATGGTTGGCTGATAAAGTAGCTGATTCAGCTGTGATACTTCCCACTGTACAGTGGACAAATGTCTATCATAGTCTAAGCCTGGAACAATGGTTGAATGAGCACTGCTGACAACATAGTGGATATTGCCCTCCAGCTTAAATCCTCTCTAACCAAGAGCACAAGAACTGTAAAGGTTAGAAATACTCAGCCGTTTGAGCAGTATCCGTGGAAAGGGAAAGAAATTAGTTCATGTTTTATGATGAAAAAAACGTTGTCAGATTCAAAGAAAGGATCTTTGACAATAGACAATAGACAATAGGTGCAGGCGTAGGCCATTCAGCCCCTCAAGCCAGCACCTACATTTATTTTTGCCCTCAACATTTATTAACAAGACAAAGTACACATACAAACAAGATATACAAATCACACAGCAGCTGTCAGCATCACATCAGATCGTCCTAGAGTTCTGTCGCAGAAGCATCACATTCACAGGCACCCAAGCAAGCTCATCATATTTAATCCTACTTAATACATAGTCACCCGTTATGTTAAACCAGACACTTGTATGCCACTAGAAGAACTTATTTTGTCATTGATCACCACTATGTATGTACTTATACACAGTCACAATCATGTCTGTACATATGGTTCCAATTACACATATACAATACCAGTCGAGCTCCTCCCCTCCATTGGGGCTATGGAGAAATCGTGTCCTTAATCAGTCTTGGCAGTTGTAGTAATACCGGTGTCCACATAATGTTGAAAGCATCAGTCCTTAACTGGAGTTTAGCTGTTATACTTTCCATCATATATACACTTTTCAGTCTTTCCCTCCACTGTCGAACATTTGGTGGCTTTACATTTCTCCATGACACTGGAATCATCTTCTTTGCAATCAACAGCAACACCCCAAGCAAGTATGTCTGATTTTTGGTATCTATATTTTCTGGAGTCTCTCCTAGTATGAAGCATGCCGGCTCCAGAGGTAGATCCACCCCCAAGATTAGCTTGATCTCCGCCTGAATGTCTCTCTAATATTGATACAATTTGGGACAATCCCCCAAAATATGGGTATGATCACCAATCTTCCCGCATTGTCTCCAGCATAAATCTGAGGTGTTGCTGTATCTTGCTAACATACGAGGAGTCTTAAATACTCTCATTCCAGTTTTCCATTCAAACTCCCTCCAGGTGGGGCTGTTTGTTAACTTATGACCCAAAATACATGTCTTTTCCCACATTTCGTCAGTAATAATAATATTCGATAAGCTCAGAGAATTGCTAAGGACAAACTGCACCCCCTCCACATACACCTGGATCTCCTGCCATCAGGCAAGAGATATCGCAGCATCAAAGCCCGGACTACAAGACTGCTAAACAGCTTCCTGCCATATGCTGTGAGGCTGCTAAACAGCCACTCTGTACTCACAGTCACCTGATTCTGCGGCTTGGCACGGACACTATAATAACTGGCACTGGCCACTTCAATAACTGGCACTGGCCACTGAAATCAGCCATCCCGGACATGTTTATGATTGGTTTTACTGTATTTTAACGTTGTTTTTACCTACTTTTTAACTATTTATACTGTTCCATCAGGGACTGGATTGTTTTTAGTGTTATTATGTGTGAAATGTTTTAAATTTCATGTGCGATGCTCTGGTATTCCCTGGGAAACTTCTTTTCATTTTGCACTGTACAACTGTTGCTTGCAAGATGACAATAAAGGTTGATTTAAAGATTTAATTCATTTCCAATTCCCGTTTCTGTTTCGTTTCTATAGTGTTTCATTTACATAGTCTTGAAGTCCTTTATATAAGTCCTGGTTCAACCAGATGACTGTTTGAGTGCACAGTGGCATGCAGTAAAACATGACATAGATCAGGTCAACTAATACTGACTGATCTACAGTCAGATCAGTAACAGAGGGAGGGATATGGGTGGAAGTGGAGCAAGAACATGAAAGAAAAACTCTGCAATTGGAAGGGGTGGGAAATTAGTTGAAAGAGGAAGGGAAGAGAATAGGATAACTGGGTGGTGGGATAAATGTGTGCACAATGAAGGGGGGGGGGGGGGGGAGAAGTGGTGTTCGGGAAGTGTTATTTGAAATTTGAGAATTCGGTATTCATAACAGAGTTAGACCACTCAAACTGGAAGAAAATATTCCACTCAAATTTCAGGATCAATAAGCGACATCAAAACTCAATCATGACTCTAAGTATGAAGAACAAACCCTTATCACTTACCACGGGTCTCCAGATAGTACGGGACAAAAAGCCGGGGCAGGTCTTGATGAAACAAACCACATCTCCAGTTCCTTCTGCCTCTCTCAGCTTTCTGAATAACCAGATTCTGTGATTTCTCTTCCACAGTCAGTGTCTTTTCTCCAACACTTTTGCCATCGCCATTGATCCAAACCAGTCTCATTGACTCAGTGACGTGAGACACAGAGCACGTCAGGGTAACGGTGTCTCCCTCAGTCACTGCATCAGACGGTTCAGCTGTGAATGTGGAAACAAGCAGGTTGTCTACATTTTAAACAATAAGTTCATCAGTAAACTCAGTGGCATCATTCTGACTCCTACCTTTCACTGTGATTAGATCAATGGTGGGAAATGGATTTGAATCCAGAAAACATGTGTAAACTCCGGCATCTTAAAAAAAAACGGGGACAATCCTCACACTGAAATCCTCGCCATCGAAGGGTTCCCCTGAGGTCACCAGTCGATTCCCGAAGTCGGTCCCATTGACATTGATGGGCTGAGAACGGTCTGCAGATGCTATTACTTTCTCCTGTTGTTGAAGGCGACGTGATTTCCAGATCCCCTCAGTACGGGAAAGCATAGAACCAGAACAAACCAGGTGAAGTTCACTGTGATCTGTGCTGCAGCGGTAAAGTATGTATATCCCATTATATAAATCTGTATCAGAGAGACAGAGGATAACTCCTTTCAGTATTACAGTTACCGTGCCACACAGCGATTCTCAACCGTATTCTTACAAACATTCGTGGTGTTTTGTTCAGCTGATCAAGTTTCAAATGTAACATATTTCATGAATGCCGCACTAAACTCATCAGATCTTTATAAAATACAATGTCCTGTACGGCAGTAAATTGCAGTGAAGTTTGGATATTCCACTCTACATTTCAACATTAGGTTCGCCCCCACACCCGGACTGTCCGGGAATCTCCCGGGATGGAATGAAACCTCCCGGAGACTCCCGAGAGCGGTCTGGGAGGTGAATGTCTCTGTCAGTCTGTCTGCAGGAGGTGGTGCAGGTTCAGGCTGCGGACAGAAGCAGCCCAGAGGATGCCTGCGCGGGGACTGACCCGGACAGGTTGGCACTTCAAGTGGGTCGGTTCTTCCCGTCCCTTCATTCCCATTATTACCACCATCCCTCTCCCATTCACACCCATTGATTCCCTGTCCTTCCCTGTTCCCGGGTCCTGCTCCCAGCTGAATGATGATCCCAAGCCCGAGTCTGCAGCAGCTGGAATCACTTCAAGCAACACCAGACTCGGAAGAAGGGTCAATGAGGGGAGAGGGGATGGATTGTTGTTCAGTGCTGATGTGTGGGCCGGGACCCCCAGTGTGAGTGTGAGCAGCAAGTGCTGGTGGTTGTCATGGTGACTACACTTTCTTTTTTTTAATTTTTATTTTTTAATTTTTTTATTATTGGAGATAAGTACACAATTTATTTACATCATTACAGTCTGACATTTTTAAATTGATAATATTATCAATTATTATTACATTGTCTCCAATACCTTTTGCCTTTTTTTTTTTAAACTAGATAGAACTAAAGAGATAGATGAAGTAAAGAGAGAAAAGAAAGAGAAGAAGAAGTATAAAAAATAAAAAAAATAAAAAAATAAAAAAAAAAGAAAATAGTTAAAGAAGAATGGAAAAAATTATTGAAATAAAAAACTTCATTCGAGATATGTTCGTACATTTCAGAGTATAGCCTTTCATCCATTCTTTAGACCGAGTGCTAGTCAGGTTCCTGTGCTGAACTATTCTGACCCTTTAAGTAATCAATAAAAGGAGACCATATTCCTACGAAAGTGACTACACTTTCTATCTGACACTTTGAGATCAGTATCTCAGTCTCAGATACTGGAGCATTGATGGCAAGATAAACTGACAAAATACTTGACTGAACAATGGTTACAGAAAGACATCCCCCTCCTGTGCTGTGTGTCTGTCACACAGAGACAAGCAGGCAGCTGCTCCACAGAGAGACTTTCTGTAAACTTCTCCCTGATCATTGCAGCATTTTATACTGGAGAGCAGTTGGTCACTGCCACAGTTCTTCACAGGGCACACACATAATATTACAAGAAGCATCGTGATCCAAGTGTCTACTTGATATCCAATGGGAGGTGTTTACACTTACACTTGTTTACAGTAAAATCTCCGTTACTTGTGTGAACAATGTTTCCATTTTCCTGCACATCACACACATACAGCTTCTCATCCTCCACTGTAACGTGTCGAACCATCAGATAGACCGTGTTATCCAGGCGGATCTGATCAGTGTTGTTCCTGTTCTGCTGGGATGAGTCCATGGGTCTCCAGTGAAGACTGACTGTATCTGAGAGTCTGGAGATGGTGCAGCTGAGTGTGACGTCACTGCCCAGCAGAGGCCTCTGTGGACTTGCCTCAACTGTGAAAAACAGATCAATGAGATTCAGAGTGAGTAGTGGTTTGTACAAGTCAAGTCCCAGATAGGACAATGACATTCTTGCTTGCTGCAGCACAACAGAATATTGTAGGCAGCGACTGCGATAGATCCCCTCGATGGTGGGGAGGTCAGAGCCGATGATGGACTGGGCAGTGTTTACTACTTTTTGTAGATTGTTCCGCTCCTGGGCGCTCAAGTTGCCGAACCAAGCCACGATGCAACCAGTCAGCATGCTCTCGACTGTGCACCTGTAGATGTTCGAGAGAGTCCTCCTTGACAAACCGACTCTCCGTAATCTTCTCAGGAAGTAGAGGCGCTGATGTACTTACTTTATAATTGCATCAGTGTTCTGGGACCTGGAGAGATCTTCAGAAATATGCACGCCCAGGAATTTGAAGCTCTTGACCCTTTCCACCATCGACCCGTTGATATAAACGGGACTGTGGGCCCCCATCCTACCCCTTCCAAAGTCCACAATCAATTCCTTGGTTTTGCTGGTGTTGAGGGCCAGGTTATTGTGCTCGCACCATTTGGTCAATCGGTCGATCTCAATTTTGTACTCTGACTCGTCCCCATCAGTGATACGTCCCACAACAGCGGTGTCGTCAGCGAACTTGATGATGGAGTTCGCACTATGTCCGGCTACGCAGTCATGAGTATAGAGTGAGTACAGCAGGGGGCTGAGCACGCAGTCTTGAGGTGCTCCCGTGCTGATTGTTATCGAGGCTGACACATTTCCACCAATACGAACAGACTGTGGTCTGTGAATGAGGAAGTCGAGGATCCAATTGGAGAGGGATGCGCAGAGACCCAGTTCTGCGAGTTTGGAAACCAGCTCTGAGGGGATGATTGTGTTAAATGCCGAGCTGTAATCAATGAATAACAGCCTGACATATGAGTTTTTGTTGTCCAAGTGGTCCAGAGCAGAGTGGAGAGCCAGCGAGATCGCATCCACCGTTGATCTGTTGTGGCGGTAAGCGAACTGCAGTGGGTCCAGGTTTTTGTCGAGGTAGGAGTCGATTTGCGCCATGATCAACCTTTCAAAGCACGTCATCACCACAAGCGTTAGTGCCACAGGTCGATAGTCATTGAGGCACGTCACCTTGCTCTTCTTGGGCACTGGTATAATTGATGCCCTTTTAAAGCAGGTGGGAACCTCAGACCTCAGAAGTGAGAGGTTGAAAATGTCCGTAAAAACTCCAGCCAGTTGGTCCGCACAGGTTTTTAGAACACGACCAGGTATACCATCAGGTCCAGGCGCTTTTCGAGGGTTCACCCCTCTGAAGGATTTCCTGACGTTGGCCTCTGTGACTTAGACTGAAATACCATCACAGCGAATGGGGTCTCGGGAAGGCACATCGGTGTTCTCCCTTTCAAAGCGTGCATAGAACGCATTGAGCTCATCAGGGAGTGATGTTTCGCTGACATTTGAGTTACCTCCTGAATTTGCCTTGTTGGAGGTGATTGCATTCAAGCCCTACCACAGTTGCCGAACATCCGTCTCATCCTCCAGCTTGGAGCAGAAGTCCCTTTTGGACTTTTGATGGCCTTACCAAGGTCGTATCTGAACTTCTTGTAGACCACTGCATCTCCAGACCTGAATGCCCGGAATCTGGACTTCAGAAGAGTGCGGATGTCATGGTTCATCCAATAACCGGGCTTAAAGCTGACAGCCTAGCTGAAAGTCAGAACAACTTTTCCCCCAGTGCTCTCAGACCCCTGACACCCGTGGCTGGTCACATTGACGCAGTGAAATGCCGGCTGTTCACCGTGTGACTGCAGGTGGAACCGGCAACTTTCAGGCGTTGTTGTATTTACACATGCTCTGTTTCAAATAGTCACAAACTGTTGAAAATGCATCTATTTCCACTCCTTCTAGGTGTATCTGATTGCTCTCAAGAGGTGAACTCTATAGCAGAGCCCATGTTCCACAGGCGATGGACTTCCATCCACCTGGTCACAGGGTAACATTAAGTAGCAGTGTCACCCCGGGGCCACTGCACGGACACATTGGTTTCATACCACCTTGCCGCGATCACCTTACCGTGTGCCGGCAAGAAGACCATGGTATTCGCTGCGGGTCGATTAATTGATTTGCTGTTCCCAGTGAAGTCATCAAACTATTATCCCAGGGACCGTTGCAGCAGGAGGAGCCGAAAACTGCAACGTTCCATTCAAGTTTCCTATAAGTGAGGAAGCCGCTGATTGGTGGAAGAGGACTAAGAGGAAGCAGCTGATTGGGAGTCAGATCCCTGCTGATTTCCTCCACCAGTTTGTATTTTACCTAGGGTAAGGCTTTGTATTGTACCCATGGTAAGGCTTTGTATTGTATCCAGGGTAAGGCTTTGTATTGTATCCAGGGTAAGGCTTTGTATTGTATCCAGGGTAAGGCTTTGTATTCTATCCAGGGTAAGGGGGGAGAATCAAGGCCAGGGCAGTTTACTGTTCTGGATGTCAGATGTGGGAGGTCATGGAGTCTGATACCCCTCCAGACGTTCACATCTGTGTCAGGTGCGTAGAGATGTGGTTCCTAAGGGACCGTGTTAGGAACCTGGAGCAGCAGCTCGATGACCTCTGTCTGATCAGGGAGAGTTAGGAGGTCATAGAAAAGAGTTATAGGGAGGTGGCCACTCCAAGACCACAGGAGGCAGACAAGTGGGTCACGGTTAGGAAGGGCAAGGGGCAGAGGCAGGGACTAGTGAGTACCCCAGTGGCTGTACACCTTGAAAATAAGTACTGCTTTTTGAGTACTGTTGAGTGGGACAGCCTTCCTGGGGGTAGCGACAGCGGCCGGGCCTCCGGCACAGAGACCGGCACTATTGCTCAGAAGGGTAGGGAAAAGAAGAGGAGGGCAATAGTAATAGGGGACTCTATGGTTAGGGGGTCGGATAGGCGATTCTGTGGACGCAGTCATGAGACCCGGATGGTACATTTTTTGTAATCTTGGTATTATTTTATCGTAAAAGCTTTTATAAAATTCATTAGTAAATCCGTCAGGGCCTGGTGTTTTTCCATTCTTTAGTGAGTTTATTGTATCTTCTAATTCCTTAATTGAGATTTGTGCACCCAGTTCCTCTTGTTCCTTCAATTCTAACTTTGGAAGATTACAGGTATCCAAGAACTTTGTGATATTATTGGAATCACTTGTCGTTTTAGATGTATACAAATTCTCATAAAATTGCGCAAATCTATTATTAATATCCTTTGGTGTTGTTAATAATTCCCCTTTATCTGATTTGATCTTTGGTATAGTATGTTCCTTTTCTCGTTTTTTTAGCTGGCGAGCCAAAAGTTTATGCGGTTTATCCCCAAATTCAAAGTGCTCTTGTTTTGTAATTTGAAAAAGTCTTATAAGTTTGGCAGATAATAATTTATTTAATTTAAATTTCAAAATTATTATTTTATTATGTTTATCTATTGATGGATCTTTAGCATTATCTATATCCATTTGTCTAATAAGTTCTTCTAACTGTCTTTGTTCATTCTTATTCTTTTTATTTTGAAAAGCTTGATATGAAATTGTAATACCCCTAATGTATGCTTTAAAAGATTCCCATAATACAGTAGGCGATATAGCTGGAGTATCATTTATTTGAAAAAAGACCTTCATTTGTTCTTTTAAATATATACTCGCTTGTGGATCTTTTAGAATTTGAGAATTAAATCTCCAAAACGATTTATTCTTAGACAATCCTTCCAGTTTTAAAAAGAAAGTTACTGGAGAGTGGTCTGAAATCGAGTTTGTGTGGTATATTGCATTAGATGTTTGGGGGATTAATTTTGTATCCAGCAGAAAGTAGTCTATACGTGAGTATGTCTTATGTACCATTGAGTAAAACGAGTATTCCCTGCCAGTTGGATTAACAATTCTCCAAACATCTGCTATATTAGTGTTGTTTATATAGGTATTGAGAAGTTCCCCAGTTTTCGATTTCATATTCCCTCTCTGTTTTTGACTTGATTTATCTAAGTACGGATCTAAAACACAGTTAAAGTCTCCTCCTATTATAACATTTTGATAGTTTGACTCTGCAATTATGTTGAAAATGTTATTGAAAAAGTGGGGGTTATCAAAGTTAGGGGCATATATATTTACCAAAGTAAGTGGAGTATCATGGATTTCTCCATTAACTATTAGGTATCTCCCTTCTATATCTGTTATAATATTCTTTGCTTTAAATGGTATACCTTTTCTTATGATGATTGACGTGCCTCTAGATTTTGAAGTAAATGAAGAGTGGTATGTTTGACCTATCCATTTCGCCCTCAACCTAACTTGATCCTGAGATTTTAGGTGTGTTTCTTGTAGGAAGATAATGTCGGAGTTATACAATTTCAGCTGAGCTAGTATCTTACCCCTTTTAATAGGTTCGTTAATACCTCTTATATTCCAACTACAAAATGAGATTCCTCCTAGGTTCTTTTGTGTGGTGTCATGCATTTTGAATAATTATAGTACCTTTAAATCTTGTGGTGCATCCAAATCCCAGGTCTTTAGGTATTGGGGGAGCTTTTGAGTTTTTAAGTTTTGCTGTTATGTCCATTTTACGCTTGTCACTAAACACAAAACACAAACAAGTGATTTTATGTGATAAAAAAACCCCTATAAAAGTGAAGATACAGTGTCTAATATAGTCGGCACTGTAGCGAGTGTCCCACCTGTAGGTGGGAAAAAACCTTGTTTTGACTTCCATTGCGTTGTTACACAAATAGCTCCGCTCTCTTGGTTAATCATAACATATTATAATATTAAAACGGGGCCTCAGATTCAGATATATAATACACTTTTACCCTGTGTGTTTCATTGTAACATATATATATATATCGGAATTTTAACTACTGATTATTAAACCGATACTTTTGACTTCAATAAGAATCAACTGCTGGTTGAAGGGGTTAACGAGACGTGCCCCTGGACCTAAGCCAGTTGCTCGTTTCTCATCCCCTCCTCCCACTTATAGATAAGGTTTCAGTTTATTAAAAATTCATATTAGTATGTTAGTTCGTTATTTTTTATTTTTGTTTTTATTAGTATTCTAATCTAACATGCATAACTTATTAAGTTGTTAATAGGATAAGTTCTTACAATTGGTTATAATATTATATTCTAATAAGCAATTATATGCTTTCTGGTATATACCATTGCCATCTGTTCAGTTGTTTACTCGTTTTGAACAGAAAGTGTCCTCAGTGATAAAGTATGCGATGAATTACTTTGTGATACTGAACTGACACTTGCCCGAGCTGAACATGCTTGTCGTATTAATGAGATCATGACCTCTCACACCAGGTCATTGGGACCCGGACCGCATTCCTCATACCATGTCGATGCTATCGACACTTCCTACCGTAACCAGCGCTCACAACCCCACACATCATCTTGACAATCTCAAAGATTATTGGAAAGTGTTCTAACTGTAGCGGCTCCCACCCTGCAGATCGCAAACTTTGCTTTGCTCGCGGAAAAACATGCCATTTTTGCAAAAGAAGAAATAATTTCTCAAAATGTTGCAGTACTCGTGGAATCCGATCACTCCCAAGGCAGTCCGTACACTGGTTAAAACATGAAGCTGCTGATAGCAATAACCAAGATTTAGCAGCGCTACCTCCAGCTCTACTCCCTGAGCATGAAGATAGCAGCCATAACATAAACTCCCTGGTTGCTTCCACCAACAAGCAACTCAACCCTGAAGTTTCACTTCATGTCAACAACACCATTACTGTTGCAAAGATCGACACTGGAGCCAATTGCAACGTCATGTCATCCGAATTTAAACAGATCAGAAATGCCGAATGTATTGTAAACACTTCGACTACTTTGTTGTCCTACAATAGACAATAGGTGCAGGAGTAGGTCATTCGTCCCTTCGATCCTGCATCGCCATTCAATGTGATCATGGCTGATCATTCCCAATCAGTACCCCGTTCCTGCCTTCTCCCCATATCCCCTGACTCCGCTATCTTTAAGAGTCCTATCTAGCTCTCTCTTGAAAGCATCCAGAGAACCTGCCTCCACCGCCCTCTGAGGCAGAGAATTCCACAGACTCACAACTCTCTGAGAAAATGTGTTTCATCGTCTCCATTCTAAATGGCTTATCCCTTATTCTTAAACAGTGGCCCCTGGTTCTGGACTCCCCCAACATCGGTGTAGCGGCAGATTTTTCTTGTCTTTTGAGAAACGAGTTCTCTAGCCGCTATTTGGATGAGAATGGATAAGGGGCATATCTTCGATACGCATGCAAGCTTCCTCAGAGACCTTCGGAGCTTCTTCACTCATAAAACTTCAACACACAGTCTTTTGTTGAATAAATGCTTTATTGTTGATTGTAAACAGCAAGATACATCCAAGTTTCTTCCGACTCGTTACTGCAATCTTCCTTTAATTCCAACTTGCAACTTTAAACATTACAAAACTCCTCGTGTCTCCATAACATTGACATGGTCGAAGGATTGACCTTCACCATCGTCTCTCCAAACTAATCTAAAAACTAGACTTCTGCGCAAGCAACTAAGCTCCAAACACGCCTAAAACACGTCATAAATCGCACCCACAATACAACGGGCAGTCTAAAATTTAAAGGCACATGCCATCATCAGTGACATGCAAAAAAGGCCAAATGACCACTACATACCGGCTCCTAATTGTTCCGAGTATCTAACGAGGCAATTACTAATAAACGTTTAAAAAATGGCCATAAAGGCTATACATATATCAAAAGCAAACGGTCAGGGAATTAAACCCTGTGGCTCCTCGTCGGGAAATTGAACCCCGGGCCAACGCGTGACAGGCAGGGATACTAAACACGATACTAACGAGGAAAAAATAGCATGCACTATATATCCACAATCATGGCTCTTCATCGACTCTTCCATCTTCACCTTCGCCTTCTAGAAGCAAACACAACTTGGTTATTGGTCTTATTAAAACATAGTTTTTTGTTTTAAGACGTACCATACGCACCAAACCCCGAACGTCAGGCATGATTTCTAGTATTCTTCCCATCAACCAAGAACCTCGTGATGCTGCAGAGTCAGCCTTGATAACCCAATATTTTTTACCAAGTTGGGATAACATATAATTTCTTCCTCCATGTCCAACTTGTTCATGAATATGTCGTAATAATAATGTTATGTGAAAGTCCTTTGAGAGAATGATAGGACGTTTAGTTTTTACGGGCATTGCCAATTTGTTTAGGCGACCACCCATCCGCAGAAGACCTTCCTCCCAGACTGGGTCGAGCTTGTACAATTGACTGTTTCTTTTTACCCCCTGTCCTCCAGCTTCCAATGTTAATATTCCTTCTTTGTATTTCTGTCTTTGACAGAAAGAGATGATCGCATTTCCCGCCTTGAGGACATCATCAAGATGTAAATCCTGTACGCCATATGAAGCTTCAAAAACTTGCATCTGGCCTTCAATCTGTCTTTTCCGTTTATCAGGATTTTCTCCCAGGATACTCTCTGTAATCTGTCTCCTTTCCCGAGCTGCCAGCAATAATCTTGTTTTTATTTTAAGAAACCAGGCTACCGAAGTTATCAATGTATTCCATGATGAAAAGTGGGTAATTAAATTGTTCACGGTGTCATATGAGTCTTTAGCAATCACATTCACCGAAATGTTTTGTTTAATTTCCGGATCATTTACAGAGATTTCAAATCCGAGTTCAAGCTTTGGCCATTCTCTGCTTGGTTCACAAAGAAACTTGGGCCCATTGATCCATCTCCTATTATTTAGAAAGCAACTTGCTGTTAGTCCTCTAGAGGCTTTGTCCGCAGGATTTTCTTTGGTGCTAACATATCTCCATTGAGAAACATTAGTAGCTCCCAATACAAAGGAGACTCTATTTGCTACAAATGTCATAAAGCGTTTGTTTTCATTATTGAAGTATTTCAGAACCGTAGTGCTACCGGTCCAGAAGATAGATTCTTCCAGTTGAAATTGTAGTTCCTTTTGCAGCATTATGTCAATTTTAACAGCTAAGACTGCTACTGTAAGTTCCATTCTGGGAATCGTCATTTGTTTCAGTGGTGCCACTCTGGCTTTTCCCCATTAAGAATGCAACATGCACTCTTTTGTTAACATTTTGCAGTCTTAAATATGAAACAGTCCCGTAACCACTTTCACTGGCATCCGAAAAATGATGCAATTACGCACTACTGATCTTACCAAAGTTTTTAGGCTTTATGCACCGATCCACCTTCAACTTTGAAATTTTATGGAGGTCCGTTAACCATTCTGGCCAACGGTGCGAGGATGTTTGAGTTATACTCTCATCCCATCCAAGTTTTTCCTTACAAAGATTTTGTAAAATTAACTTGGCTGGCAGTGTAAATGGTGCAGGAAATCCCAAAGGGTCGTATACTGAGCCAATCACAGAAAATATACCCCTTCTTGTACATGGTCGCTCCTGAATCGACAATTTAAACTTAAACACATCCGTTTCCACGCACCAGTGCAGTCCCAGTGCCCTTTCCATTGGCAAATTGTCTTTAACTAAATCCAACTCCTTGGTTTCTTCAGCTCTGTCATCTGGTGGAATGTTTTCCAATACAACACGATTGTTGCTGATCCACTTGGAAAGTACAAATCCTCCCTTATTGCAGAGAGAGGTCAGGTGGTTTACCATTTGAATTGCTTTCTGCTCAGTAGATATGGATTTTAGGCAATCGTCGACGTAGAAATTATTTTTCAAAGTGGAAATAACCTCCTCTGGGAAATAATCTTTATTATCCTCTGCGGTCTTCCTTAAAGTGAAGTTTGCACAACTTGGAGATGACACGGCTCCAAAGAGATGTACTTTCATCCGGTAATCAACAAGAACTTGCTGCACATCCCCTTCAGGCCACCATAAGAATCGCAGGTAATCAATATATTCACCAGCTACTTTCACTTGATGAAACATCGATCTGATGTCAGCCATTAAAGCAATCGGTTCTTGCCTAAATTTGATGAGAACTCCAATGAGTGAGTTGGTAAGGTCTGGACCTTGCAGTAGTTCACTGTTAAGCGATGTACCTTTAAAGACTGCAGCACAGTCAAAGACCACCCTCAATGTCCCTTTCTAGTATTTAACCCCCCAGCCGGAGGTTCCCTTCGATTTAATCTTCTGTCCCACTCTCTGGGACGAGTATTTAACCCCACTGCCGGAGGTACCCTTCGACGTATTGTAACGGCAGATTTTTCTTATCTTTTGAGAAACAAATTCTCTAGCCGCTATTTGGATGAGAATGGATAAGGGGAATATCTTCGATACGCATGCAAACTTCCTCAGAGACCTTCAGAGCCTCTTCACTCATAAAGCTTCAACACACAGTCTTTTGTTGAATAAATGCTTTATTGTTGATGGTAAACAGCAAGATACATCCAAGTTTCTTCCGACTCGTTACTGCAATCTTCTTCAATTCCAACTTGCAACTTTAAAGGGCTGTCTCACTGTGCGAGTTGACCCACGAGTGACCCCGAGTTTAAAACAAATTTAACTCGTGGTAATCACGTACAATTAACGTAGCGGGAACTTTGAAACTCGTGGACGCAACTTAGCGACTCTTGGCGCTAACGGGAGGTACACGTGAAACTTGTTAACTCTTGCAAAAGTTCAAACATGTTTGTACTTTTCCACGAGTAAAATGTACTCTTGTGGTTAAAATTTGAAACATTTTAAACTCGTTGTAAGAACCTAGTGGCCCGTGCGTTTAACTTTGTGACTCGTGATTCTACCGTGGGAACTCTTTTTAGAAACAATAATCAGGGACAGAAATATCAGTTAAACCCCTGTCTCACTGTGCGAGCTGACCCACGAGGTACCCCGAGTTTAAAACAAATTTAAATCGTCGTAATCACGTACAATTAACGTAGCGGGAACGTGGGAACTCGTGGACGCAACTTAGCGACTCTTGGCGCTAACGGGAGGTACTCGTGAAACTTGTTAACTCTTGAAAATGTTCAAAAATGTTTGAACTTTTCCACGAGTAAAATGTACTCTTGTGGTTAAAAATTGAAACATTTAAACTCGTTGTAAGAACGTAGTCGCCCGTGCGTTTAACTTTGTGACTCGTGTTTCTACCGTGGGAACTCTTTTTAGAAACAATAACCAGGGACAGAAATATCAGTTTTTACACTAGGATAACAAGGGTGAAAGTAACCTTGAGGACCAACAACTCAGCTTCTGTCTGGACACGTTGCAGCCTTTCAAACTCAATTCCACATTCAACAAGTTGCATTCCCTGTCGATAAAAGAACTGGTCCTTTCAACTGTTAAGTTGAAGACAGAAAGAACAGATGCAAGAAGTATGAAGCAGGATCCCAAGCTGAAAGATTACATAACCATGTCTTCCAGATGCTGCCTGAGCCACTGAGTTGCACCTGCACGTTTTTTGTTTTTTTTAAATTACAGTTAACTTATCCACCTGCAAAATCACGACAGCCTGACCTACTTGAGTAGTGCAGTATGTGCTGCATTTTATATAACTCTGTTTAGTTTCATGCATGCAGAGATGCAGTGAAATGGTTTGGATGGAACAGCAGATGCTGGACACCCCGTCCCTTCTCTCCAGAGATGCTGCCTGTCCCGCTGAGTTACTCCAGATTTTTGTGTCTATCTGCAGTGAAATGGTTGTTCTGCATTCTCCCCAGTCAAGTCATACTGTACATAAGTACAATTCGTCCTCTTCTGGAACAGCACGCAGAGATCCACCACATTCCAGGACTGTCTTGCAGCTTTCAAGTCTCCGAGAAGTGATTTTGCCCTAAGGAAATACCGAATTTCTAATATTCTCATGTTAAGGCCCAGTGTCATAACAGCACTGGATTGATGAAGTAGAGGCGCCTGCCTCAGTTAAAGTTTTTCTGTTTCATGTTTGTGACCAAACCCTCGTCACTGGAACTGTGCCGCAGTGCCACCCCATTACGTATCAGTCCCAATTATCTTTCAACATGCTGGAATCACTTGTTTTTTTTAATCCTTTTTAGACTTTTTTCATGAATTGTTCAGCATAAACAGTTATGCTACAACAAAGTTAAGCGCAGCTACCACTTAGTTCCAGAGACGTAACAACACAAGAGATCGTGTTGGAAGAATGATCAAACTCACACATAGTGGTTATTAGTAACATTGCAGAGGAAACACAAGGCGCTTTCTTCTCAGCATGCTTACTAGCAGTCTACCAGAGAGAGAGAGAGAGCTGTCTAATAAGCCTGTGGGCGGAGCCACAGTATGAGTGACACTAATCTACAGATAGGCACAGGGATAAGTTTCGGTTTATTATTGTCTCGTTTAGTTTCGAGGTACAGCATGGAAATAGGCCTTTTGGCCCACTGAACCCGTGCTGACTAACGACCACCCAAATATTAGTTCTATCCTACACACTAGGGACAATTTACAGAAGCCATAAACTTACAAACCTGCACGTCTTTGAATGTGACGGAACTGTAGCACCCGGAGATAACTCACATGGTCACAGAGAGAATATATGAACTCTATATAGACAGCACCCATTGTCAGGATTGAACTTTGGTCTGTGGTACAGTCAGGCAGCAACTTTCCAGGTACAGTTGCATGCTATCCAATTGGATGAGATAACAACATACATATATATGATCAAGTCAACTCAAGTACTGTAGGTAGAGCAAAGGGGAAGGTACAGAGTGTGGCATATAGTTCTCAGCAATGTAGCACACCAGTTCCATTGGATAAGGGTTTCGACACAAAACGTGACACATTCCTTCTCTCCAGAGATGCTGCCTGACCCGTTGAGTTACTCTAGCATTTTGTGTCTATCTGCGGTTTAAACCAGCATCTACAGTTCCTGCATTGTTCCATAAACAAAGTCCACTGTCTGTAATGGGGTAGTGGTCAATTGGACAGTACCCTAGCTTATGGAACGATCATTCAGAAGCCTGGTTTTCTCCTCAGTTATCAATTTTCCGAGTAAGCCATTTGGTCCTCTAACCTGCCCACCATTCAATATGACCATGGCTGACGTTCCTCAGGCATCAACTCCTGTTCGGTGCCAGTTCCTCATTGCACTCAATTCTCCAATCTTTCAAAAGTTTAACTACCGCCATATTAAATGCTTCCAATGATTTTGTCTTCACAAATCTCTGGCGCCAGAGAATGACCACACTCCGCAAAAAGAGATTTTGTAAACAAATGACTGGTCTCTTTTATCTCTTATTGAAGAGGAGTGAAAATACTGCCAATTTTACTTCGGAGTCACGTGCAACAGCGACGACCGGGAGTACAAGCGCTCCCGCTACACGTCGGTGAAAACTAAACAGCGGACCATCAGGTAAGTCTTACACTGAGGTCGTAATCCGCAAGCTGTGCTCTGCTCTCTATTCCAGAGGAACTGGGAACAGGAGCAGCACGGCAAAGGAGAAAACCGCCCCCCGTTCGACCCCAACAGAACGGGAGTGTTCCATCAGTGGGGGGCGAGAGGCGGCACCTGGACCGCATATGCAGCGGTCCACCCTCATCGAGACCGAGCCGAGCCCAGTCCCGCTAGCGCAGCCTGATGAGCGGCAGCGGGCTGGAGGAAAAGTTTTTTAAAAAAAACTTTAAAAAAACCGGCCGGTTATGTCTGACTCCGATGAGGAGGGTCCGCCTTACAGCGGCAGAGCTAGCCGTCTGAGCCGAATGGAAAGGCTCATGGAGCAACTGCTCCAGCGAGACTTGCTTCAGGAGCTAGAGCAGTCTCGCCAGGGGGATCAGGCACTCCCACAGCAGTGCTCTACAATGCACTGGTCATCGCTTTCCCCTCAAAGCAGGGCAGCGTTGGCGACCAGGGCTGGGCTGGTCAGGAACAGGGGTCATTGGCTGAAGATGTCGGGAGTACGCTTGGGGTACAGGATCAGGAAGAGCTGCTGGGTGTGGAGATTCGCTACGTGGTATCACCACGAGCAGGGCGGCCATTGGAGCCAAAACTGGCGGCCAGCATCAACCACCTGTCCCTCAAACCCCTACAAGACAGGTACTTAATGAGGCACTAGAGCTGGAAAACTGCAGTTCGCTCAATGTACCGGCTGTTAACAGCCAAATCTGGGGGGGGAGGGGACAGAGTATCCGGAACCAGGAGCTAAAATCCTCAAGCTCCTGACGACAGGGATAACAGCCTATGCTCGTTCCGTGGATGGGGTGGATATGACCACAAACCAGCAAGACACTCTGGCTCTGCTGTGCTACACCCAATATGAGATAAATAACCTCCGCAAGGAGAGAATAAGACCTGCCCTCAATCCCAGGTTTGCAGGACTGTGTAAAACACCGGCCTCAGAGCCGCAGATCCTGTTATTTGGAAGGACAAGTGAAAGACCTGGAGGAAGAGTCCAAAGCATTTGGCCTCATGAGGGCAGGCCCCGGAACGAGCAGACCCACACAAAAAACCAGACGGCAGTACCCCACCGCGTCCACCAGTCAAGGTCAAATTTAGGTAACTGGTGAAAGCTCGGGGTCCGCATACTATCCCCGAAAGCCTTTTTAGGCCAGGGCCCAGAGCGGACCCCATGGATAATGCGCCACCCCCAATCAGCAGTACATCAGCAGTACATCCAGCAGTATAACGACGGATGAACAAACGGAAGAAAGGAACACTACCATAACTATGGAGGTAGGTGGGTCTGGTTCCTACCAGCATGTAAATGGGGAACTGTACTAACAGGAGGTCTGTACTAACAGGAGGTGTCTCACGAATGATAGTTATATACTTAACAGTATTCGGGGATACAAAATAGAGTTCATTCAAGAAAACATGCCACCAGTTCAGCACGTACCCCAAAGGGTCTTTACCCTCTCAGTCAAAGAGAACTAGAGGCTCAAGCAGAACTGGGGAGGTTACTTACAAAGGGTGTCATTGAGAAATCCAAACATGATCCTTTGGAATTTGTCTCAAATATATTTACCAAAAGCAAAAAAGATGGTGGATGTCGCATCATCATTGACTTAACCTCACTAAATACCTTTGTTAAGTATGTACATTTCAAAATGGAAACATTTGTAACTGCTAAACAACTGATTTCCAAAGGATACTTTATGGCAAGCATTGATTTAAAAGATGCCTACTATTCAGTACCCATTCACAAGGGTCATCGCAGATACCTGAAAAGTTACCTGGATGGGGCAACTATGGCAGTATAAAGTGTTGCCTAATGGGTTGACAACAGCCTTAGACTATTTACCAAGATATTAAAACCAGCCTTGGCAACATTAACGAAACAAAGACATATTGTCATGGCGTATCTTGATGATATCCTAATAGTTGGCAAAACCATGGAGTTGGCTAAATCAGCTGTATTAGCTACCAAACAATTGTTTGAAACCCTGGGTTTGTCATACATCCAGATACATCTAAGTTGACGCCATCCACAACTATGGACTATCTGGGATTCACAATTAACTCAATCCACATGTCTGTAACGTTGCCAAAAGGTAAAGCAGCAGAATTGGCACAGATGTGCAACAATTTAATGGTAAGCAATCGACCAACCATCCGACAAGTGGCAAGAGTAATTGGCAAAATGGTAGCAGCATTTTCAGCTACACAATTTGGACTCCTGCACTATCAGCACCTACAAAGGGCAAAAGTACAGGCGTTGAAACGACATGCAGGTCACTTTGACAGATCCATGAAACTACCCATTGAAGCAATATCAGAGTTACAATGGTGGATATAACACATTTGGCATAGTTCCAGCCCTATCATCATCAATAACCCAACGTTAACTATACAAACAGATGCCAGTGCTCAAGGCTGGGGAGCAAATAATACCATATCCAGCACAGGTGGTAGATGGACTAACCTAGACTCGTCTTTACTACAAACACTGGGCATAAATTATTTGGAAATGTTGGGTGCGTTTTATGGTTTTAAAGCATATTCTAGGAATATGCACAACTTGCATGTTCATTTACAAATTGATAATATCACGGTGGTGGCCTATATTAACCATATGACCGGAATAAAATCGATATCATGTGACAATTGGGTCAACACAATCTGGTAATGGTGGGTCGATAGACATATTTGACTATCAGCAACTTACCTACCAGGTAAGCTAAATACAGTGCAAGGTCACGCAAATTCAATGATAAACACCGAATGGATGTTAAATCCTAGAGCTTTTGCTAAAATTACAAACCAATATGGCACACCAGATATCGATCTCTTTGCATCCAGACTAAATCACCACGTACCAATGTATGTCCCTTGGGAACCACACCCTGAGGCAGCAGCGATAGATGCATTCGCGCTGAACTGGGGGACCGATTTCTTCTATGCTTTTTCCCCTTCTGCCTTAATCTGTAGGGTACTACGCAAAATACAGATGGACTCTGCTTCAGGTATTTTGATAGTACCAACTGGCCTACACAGCCATGGTTCCCAGTGGTCCTCGACATGGTCATCGAAACTCCTATGACCTTTCCCAGTAGCCCAGACCTATTGACGCACCCTGTATTAGGCATAAGTCATCCATGCCATGGCAAAATTAACCTACTGGGTTGCAGATTATCAAAAGACCACTGCTGGGACTGGGATTGTCTGACAGGACCATCAACATGATGACACCGTATGTCCACCAGGAAACAATACCTATCGAGCATCAGGAAGTGGGAAAGATACTGCTCGACTACTGGGACAACGTACTCATCTGCAACCATAACCAATGTACTGGAGTTCCTGGGGGGCCTTCACCATAATGAAGGATTGAGCTACAGCGCCATCAATACTGCCAGACGTGCGCTGTCAGCCTACTTAAAACAGGTGCCAGGACAACAGGCCTTAGGGTCTCACCCGCTGGTGATCAAACTCATGAGGAGTATCGTCAACTCCAACCCTCTTAGACCTAGGTATACACAAATCTGGGATGTCAGTGTGGTCCTGACATACCTAAGGGGATGGTCCCCAGCCAGGTCTCTCACCCTGGAAAAGCTAACCCTGAAAACGGTCATGCTGATGCCACTAGTCTCAGCACAAAGAGTCCAGTCCCTTCACTTACTGCGACTGGACAACATGGTTATAACACCAGACCGGGTCTCATTCACCATTCAGGAGCTGCTAAAGCAGAGCAAGCCAGGAACTTGAGTCCTAGTTATGGATTTCCGGGCATACCCACCTGACCTACGGTTGTGTGTCATGACTCACTTATTCACTTACATCAACACAACAAGAGATTCTCGAGGGAGAAATGAAAAAATAATAATAATAAATAAATAAATAAATAAATAAATAAAAAAGCCTTATGGGTCAGCCACAAGAAACCTCATGGTTGGGTGTCGAGCCAAACCATCTCGAGATGGCTCAAGCAGGTACTGGGAGCTGCTGGAGTAGATACTGATGTATATACACCTCACTCCACCAGGGCAGCATCCACATCGGCAGCTAAAAGAATTAACATGGAGAAAAAGTTCCAAACGTTCTAGCACAAGCCGCTAGCAGAACCTGTGTTATTTGCAGAAAGAGTTTTAAAATCTGCAAAAAATATATAATTTAAGCCCGGGGGAGCATTTTGTCTTTTGTTATTGTTTAATAGATACCATTATTGTTTACAAACAGATTATGGTTGATTACGATAACATACTTCCTCCCTTGAATGACTTCGGCAGCGAGTGAAGTATGAACTGTTACACGGTTTGAAATCACAGAGCTTTAAAATCTTCACGTAGTCACTCACGTGACTCCGAAGTAAAATAGTAAGATTAAACGAGAACTTACCAGTTTGAAGTTTGATCTGTATTTTATGAGGAGTTACGATGAGGGATTACGTGCCCTCCGCTCCCACCCTCAAATATATAGATCAACAGGTATCTTAGTTCTCCTTTTCTTTACTATGTTTATTTCAATTATTGTGTTTCCTGTGATTCCACACCGCTGCTTTGAAGAATGTCGCGCATGCGTGCTGGACGGGTTCTTCACGTAATCCCTCATCGTAACTCCTCATAAAATACAGATCAAACTTCAAACTGGTAAGTTCTCGTTTAATCTTACTATTATAAACCTATCAACTTTATAACAAGGTATAAACATTCACTTTAAAGTGGGTATAAAGATTAGAGACATATATCAGAGAATAGTGAATGTTGTTGTATAGATGTGATGCACAGATCTCATTGATGCATGGATTCTCATCTCTGCACACACAGATATATAAACTTTAGACTGGATTCCAAATAAAGCACAGAGGGATACAAATATGAAATGCTGTGGTATAGATGTGATGCAGAGATCTCACGGATGCAAGGATTATAATATTGCACACTACATACTGGAGTATAGATGGGATGCAGAGATCTCATTGATGCATTGGATTATCATCTCTCCACAGAGATATAAACTTTAGACACAGTTGTAAACAGTACACAGAGAAATACAACCTTGTTGCCTTCTCCCTCAGTGAAGAATGATCTGGTGGATGTTTGTGTTCAATTTTATTGTGTATTGTGTGTTCCTGTAAGTGTGTCGCTGCTGGCAAATTCATTTCACTGCCTGTAATGTGCTTGTGATCAATAACATTGACTTTGTCTATAAATGATTAAATACTGTGGTATAGATGTGATGGAGAGAGTTCTGACTGATGCATGTGTTATCATCTCTGCACAGAGATCTATACACTCTAACCTGGGTATAACATAGAGGGTATATAAATATTACATGGTACACAAAAATGCTGGAGAAACTCAGCGGGTGCAGCAGCATCTATGGAGCGAAGGAAATAGGTAACGTTTCGGGCCGAAACCCTTCTTCAGACTGATAGGGGGTGGGGAGAAGAAAGGAAAGAAGGAAAAGGCGGAGGAGGAGCCCGAGGGCTGGGGGAGGGGAGGAGACAACCAGATGGCTGATGAAGGGGAGGGGACAGCCAGGGCTAGCAGAATTGGGAGAATTCAATGTTCAGGCCACCAGGATGTAGACTGCCCAAGCGGAATATGAGGTGCATTTCCTCCAATTTACGGTGTTGCTCGCTGTGGCCATGGAGGAGACCCAGGACAGAGAGGTCAGATACGGAATGGGAGGGGGAGTTGAAGTGCTGAGCCACCGGGAGTTCAGGTTGGTTATTGCGGACCGACCGGAGGTGTTCTGGGTTGGTTATTGCGGACCGACCGGAGGTGTTCAAGGTTGGTTATTGCGGACCGACCGGAGGTGTTCAGATAAATATTATATGTTATAAATATTACATACTGTGGTATAGATGTGATGCAGAGATCTGACTGATGCATTGGATTCTAATCTCTGATTGAATCTGAGATTCTGATTAGACCATAGAAACATAGACAATAAGTGCAGGAGGAGGCCATTCGGCTCTTCGAGCCAGCACCACCATTCACTGTGATCATCCACAATTAGTACCCCTTTCCTGCCTTCTCCCCATATCCCCTGACTCCATTAGCCCCAAGAGCTAAATATAATCTCTCCACAGAGAGACATAAGCTTTAAACTGGGTATATAAATATTAAATACTGGAGTATAGATGTGATGCAGAGAGTAGAAACATAGAAACAAAGAAAATAGGTGCAGGAGGCCATTCATCCCTTCGAGCCAGCACCGCCATTCATTGTGATCATGGCTGATCGTCCCCAATCAATAACCCGTGCCTGCCTTCTCCCCATATCCCTTGATTCCACTAACCCCTAGAGCTCTATCTAACTCTCTCTTAAATCCATCCAGTGATTTGGCCTCCACTGCCCTCTGTGGCAGGGAATTCCACAAATTCATAACTCTCTGGGTGAAAACGTTTTTCCTTACCTCAGTCTTAAATGACCTCCTCTTTATTCTAAGACTGTGGCCCCTGGTTCTGGACTCACCCAACATTGGGAACATTTTTCCTACACCTAGCTTGTCCAGTCCTTTTATAATTTCATGTGTTTCTGCAAGATTCCCCCTCATCCTTCTAAACTCCAGTGAATACAAGCCTAGTCTTTTCAATCTTTCCTCATATGACAGTCCCGCCATCCCAGGGATCAATCTTGTGAACCTACGCTGCACTGCCTCAATGACAAGGATGTCCTTCCTCAAATTAGGAGACCAAAACTGTACACAATACTCCAGATGTGGTCTTACCAGAGCCCTATACAACTGCAGAAGAACCTCTTTACTCTTATACTGAAATCCTCTTGTTATGAAGGCCAACAGGCCAAAACTATACACAATACTCCAGGTGTGGTCTTACCAGAGCCCTGTACAACTGCAGAAGAAACTCTTTACTCCTATACTGAAATCCTCTTGTTATGAAGGCCAACAGGCCAAAACTGTACACAATACTCCAGATGTGGTCTCACCAGGGTCCTATAGAACTGCAGAAGGACCTCTTTGCTCCTATACTGAAATCCTCTTGTTATGAATCTCACCGATGCATGGATTATCATCTCTGCACAAAGAGATCTATATAAACTGTAGGTAGACAAAAATGCTGGAGGAACTCAGCGGGTGAGGCAGCATCTATGGATTGAAGGAAATAGGCGACGTTTCGGGTCGAGACCCCTGGATGCTGGGGTATAGATGTGATGCAGAGATCTCACTGATGCATGAAGATTATAACATTGCTTAATAGATAATACACACTATATAGGTGTCGATAGGATGCACAAAGTACTGACCAATGCAAGGAGCTGTAAACTTACAACTGGGTTTAATTCATCACACACGTACATGTGCAGAGTTCACATTAACACACAGTTATAGACTGTAAAATGAGTTATAGAGGGATTTAAACATTAGATGCTGTAGTATAGATGTGATGCAGAATTTATAGACAATAGACAACAGGTGCAGGAGTAGAGGCCATTCGGCCCTTCGAGCATGATTCAATGTAATCATGGCTGATCATCCCCAATCAGTACCCTGGGATGGCAGGACTTTCATATGAAGAAAGACTGGATAGACTCAGCTTGTACTCGCTAGAATTTAGAAGATTGAGGGGGGATCTTATAGAAACTTACAAAATTCTTAAGGGGTTGGACAGGCTAGATGCAAGAAGATTGTTCCCGATGTTGGGGAAGTCCAGGACAAGGGGTCACACTGTTTAAGGATAAGGGAGAAGGAAGTATTTTAGGACCGAGATGAGAAAAACATTTTTTTCCACACAGAGTGGTGAATCTGTGGAATTCTCTGCCACAGAAGGTAGTTGAGGCCAGTTCATTGGCTATATTTAAGAGGGAGTTAGATGTGGCCCTTGTGGCTAAAGTGATCAGGGGGTATGGAGAGAAGGCAGGTACAGGATACTGAGTTGGATGATCAGCCATGATCATATTGAATGGTGGTGCAGGCTCGAAGGGCCGAATGGCCTACTCCTGCACCTATTGTCTATGTTTCTATGTTTACCCGTTCCTGCCTTCTCCCCATATCCCCGGACTCCACTTTCTTTAAGAGCCCTATCTAGCTCTCTCTTGAAAGTATCCAGAGAACCCGGCCTCCACCGCCCTCTGAGGCAGAGAATCCCACAGATTCACAACTCTCTGGGTGGAAAAGTGTTTCCTCGTCTCCGTTCTAAATGGCCGACCCCTTATTCTTAAACTGTGTGGCCCCTGGTTCTGGACTCCCCCAATATCGTCAGCTGTGGGCAATCAGTGGGTCGTGGCTCAAGCCACCTGTTCTGTAGTGCAACTGTAGTGTTCTGGACAACTGGACAACTGGACTCTGTGGCCCAGGGACAGAGTGAAGCTCGGTCGTGACTGCAGACGTCTCATCACTAAACTCAACTGGACCAAGAACGGCACATGTTCAAGGTGAGGTGGAGGGAGAGAGGGGAGGGGATGAGAGGAGAGGGGCAGAGAGGGGAGGGGAGGAGAGGGGAAGTGAGGAGAGTGGAAGAGGGGGGAGGAGAGGGGAAGAGAGGAGAGGGGAGCGGAGGAGAGGGGAGGAGGGGAGGGGAGGAAAGGGGAGGAGAGGGGAGGGGAGAGGAGGAGAGGGGAAGAGAGAGGAGAGGAAGAGAGGGGAGGGGAGGAGAGGGGAGGGTAGGGGAGGGGAGGAGGAGGAGAAGAGAGGGGGGAACACCTCAGGTTCCGGAAGCGAGGGGAAGGGTCAGCAACTCCAGCCGGCGGTCAAGGCAGGACGCTGAGAGTCTGGCCTCGGGGTCGTGGTCCCAGCTGTCCGCGATGGTCTCACACAGAACCTGGGGGAGGGTCAGAGGGCGAGGGGGTCAGTGGGATCCGTGGCCATTCTACCCCTCCTGCTAGCCCCCCCCATCCAGCCCACCGTTCAACCTCTCCCCCTCCCCACACCGACTGACCACTACCTCCACACTGACCCCTCTCTCTGTCTGTTCCTCTCTCTCTCTCTCTCTCTCTGTCTCTCTCTCTCTCTCTCTCTCTCTCTCTCTCTCTCTGTCTCTCTCTGTCTCTCTCTCTCTCTGTCTCTCTGTCTCTCTGTCTCTCTCTCTGTCTCTCTCTCTGTCTCTCTCTCTGTCTCTCTCTCTGTCTCTCTCTCTGTCTCTCTCTCTCTCTGTCCTCTCTCTCTCTGTCCCTCTCTCTCTGTCCCTCTCTCTCTGTCCTCTCTCTCTTCTCTCTCTCTGTCTCTCTCTCTCTCTCTCTCTCTCTCTCTCTCTCTCTCTCCCTCTCTCTCTCTCTCTCTCTCTCTCTCTCTCTCTGTCTGTCTCTGTCTCTGTCTCTGTCTCTGTCTCTGTCTCTGTCTCTCTCTCTGTCGTCTGTCTCTGTCTCTGTCTCTGTCTCTGTCTCTGTCTCTGTCTCTGTCTCTGTCTCTGTCTCTGTCTCTGTCTCTGTCTCTCTCCCCGGACACTAACCCCTGACCCCACCGCTCTGACCCCTCACCCCGCTGACCGCAGTCCAGCTGTCCAGGATCATTGGCCGGACTCTGTCTCCGGCCACAACGGTGACCACGTTCTGGAGACTCGGCTCCGGCCCCAACTCCTCCTGGAACGCCGGCCGGAAATCCGGGGTCAAACCACCTGGACACAGGGAGGTGGCGGTCAGTGTTGGCTGGAGAGAGAGAGAGACAGGGAGAGAGACAGGGAGAGAGACAGAGAGAGAGGGAGAGAGAGAGAGACAGAGAGAGACAGAGAGAAACAGAGAGAGACAGAGAGAGAGACAGAGAGAGACAGAGCGAGACACAGAGAGAGACAGAGAGAAATTAATATTGAATTGCTAAACTTGCTATTGTGTTGTACAGCTTACAGCTGCAAGAATGTGTAGCATCAATAAAGGGCTATAGGTGTATCGCGAGTATATATATATATATATAGATACTAGACCAATTGCGGACCCGTTGGGTCTGTTCCCCCAACGTGCGTTTGCGGCGAGTATATATATATATATATATATATATATATATATATATAATATATATATATATATATATATATATATATATATGTACAGGGACATCTATCCATGCACTGGATACTTGTATTTATATTGATGCATTTTAAATATGGATGTTATGTTTTATACTTTGGCCATATAACCATGTATTTTATCATGCCAATAAAGTGTTTTAAATTGAAAAATTGAAATTGAGAGATAGAGAGAGAGAGAGAGAGAGCGGGGAGAGGGAGAGAGGGGAGAGAGAGAGAGAGGGGGAGAGAGAGAGAGGGGGAGAGAGAGTGGGAGAGAGGGGGGGAGAGAGAGGGGGAGAGAGAGAGAGGGTGAGAGGGGAGAGGGGGGAGAGAGGGAGAGAGGGGAGAGGGGGGGAGAGAGGGAGAGAGGGGAGAGAGGGGAGAGACACACAGAGAGAGAGAGATGAAGAGAGACAGAGAGAGGGGAGAGGGGGGGAGAGAGAGAAGGTGAGAGTGGAGAGAGGGGGGGTGAGGGGGGACAGAGGGAGAGAGGGGGAGTAAGGGGGGATGTAACTACTCACCGGTGTAGAGATCACTGCATCGGGTGAAGATTTCCCACAGCAGGAGGCTGAGGGAATAAACATCGGCCTGTTTCAAGGAGCTGCAACAATCGCCCAGATTCAGCGAACCGTCCAGTAACTCCGGAGCGATGTATCGTAGGGTCCCCACCTCCAGTGGAGAGACAGAGAGAGAGAGAGGGGGGAGAGAGATGGGGGAGAGAGAGGGGAGAGAGAGAGGGGGAGAGAGAGAGGGAGAGAGAGGAGAGAGGGGGGAGAGAGGGGGAGAGAGAGAGAGAGGGGGCAGAGAGGGGTGAGAGAGGGGGAGAGAGAGGGAGAGAGAGAGAGGGGGAGAGAGAGGGGAGAAATTAAAGATGTATTATTGTGTGTAGGGTAGTGGATGAGAAAATGGGATAATGGTGAACTATCGTGAGCGGGGGATCGCGGGCTAGCATGGACTCGGTGGGGCTGAAGGGCCTGTTTCCGCGCTGGGCGACTAAAGGGGGAGACAGAGAGAGAGACGGAGAGAGAGTGAGAGAGAGAGAGCGAGAGAGAGAGAGAGAGACAGAGAGACAGAGAGGCAAGGCAAGGCAAGTTTATTTGTATAGCAGCTTTCAACCACAAGGTCATTCAAAGTGCTTTACATAAAACATTTAAAGCATTTGAAAGAAACACATATAAAATGACATTTAGATATAAAATGATTATTAGATTATTCAGATAAAATAATTACAAAATTAAAAGCAATCAAATAAAATATTTAAAATAGAATAAAACCAGGAATATAAGTTACAGTGCATTGTAGGTAATTAATAAATTGTATTGTTTACTGAAAGGCAGCGGCAAACAGAACAGTCTTCAGTCTAGATTTAAAAGAGCTGAGAGTTGCAGCCAGACCTGCAGTTTTCTGGGAGTTTGTTCCAGATATGTGGTGCATAAAAACTAAATGCTGCCTCTCCATGTTTAGTTCTGACTCTGGGGACACAGAGCAGACCTGTCCCAGACGATCTGAGAGGTCTGGGTGGTTCGTAGCTAAGCAGAAGATCAGAAATGTATTTTGGCCCTCAACCATTCAGTGCTTTGTAAACCAACAGTAGTATTTTGAAATCAATTCTTTGACAGACAGGAAGCCAGTGTAAAGACTTCAGAACTGGAGTAATGTGATCTAACTTTTTGGTCTTAGTGAGGACTCGAGCAGCAGCGTTCTGAATTAACTGCAGCTGTCTGATCGACTTTTTAGGGAGACCTGTAAAGACACAGAGAGAGAGAGAGAGAGAGGAGAGAGAGAGAGAGAGAGACAGGCAGATAGACAGAGAGAGGAGAGAGAGAGAGAGAGAGAGAGAGATACAGACAGAGACAGAGAGACAGAGAGACAAGGAGAGACGAGACGGTCACCACCAGAGACACAAACTGGACAAACATCAAGAACTGGTTTGTCGACACCCGACCCCGTGACTGTGACCCATTGTTAATGCGCTCCCTTGTTGCATGTCACACGTATGTGTACAGGGTCACGTGTGTAGCATGTGGACCTGCTATCCCCCTGCTACATGTCACATGTATGTGAACAGAATGGGTCCGTGGTCATGTTACGTGCGTAGCATATGGACCCCTGCTCTCCCCCATGCTGCATGTTTCACGTATGTGTACGGGGTGGGTCCGTGTTCATGTAGACCCTGCTCCCCCCCGGGGTCTGGACACAACGTGGGGTCTGGACACTGGGTGGAGAGTGTAGGGTAGACGAGGTGTTCATCACTGGGGGAGAGAAGACACTGTCCGTGTCCGTGTTGTGTGTACCATGTAGACCTGCTCTCCCTGTGGTCACGGACCCGGTGACCGCGGCCAGACTGAAGTCGGTGAGAACACACGAACTGTCGGCCTTCACCAGGACATTGTCAGCGGTCAGATCACGGTGGACAACGGTCACCTTGTGTTGGTCTGGGGAAGAGAAGGCACTGGTCAATGGGTCTGGTCAATGTGGGCTCTGGACACTGGACAATGAGGGGTCTGGACACTGGTCAACGAGGGGTCTGGACACTGGGGGGAGAGCGGGGGGGGTAGAGGGGGACGGTGGGGGTCAGCGGTCAGATTGCGGTGGTCAACATGGCCGCGCTGGTCTGGGAAGAGGAGGGTCAGGGTTCAACGATGGTGGTAGACGGTCACTGGGGCATCTGGACGGTCGTGGAGGTCCCGATCGATGACCGTGGCTGTACCCCGAGACACACCTGTCCACCTGTGACACACCTGTCTATATGTGATACACCTGCCTACCCGTGATACACCTGTGTACCTGAGCCTCACCTGTCTACCTGTGTTACATCTGTCTATCTGTGATACACCTGTCTATCTGTGCCTCACCTTTATACCTGGGACTTACATGTACACCTGTGCCTCACCTGTAAACTTGTGACACACCTGTCTACATGTGACACACCTGTCTACATGTGACACACCTGTCTACATGTGACACACCTGCCTACCTGTGACACATCTGTCTACCTGTGATACACCTGTCTATATGTGATACACCTGTCTATATGTGATACACCCTGTCTATATGTGATACACCTGTCTATATGTGATACACCTGTCTATATGTGACACACCTGTCTATATGTGA
>JAXLNO010004263.1:0-70373 GCA_038087875.1 Malacoraja senta
GTGTAGTTGGGGGCTCTGCATGAGTGGTGGAATATTGGAATTGTGGAGAGGTGGAATATTACGTTGGGGGACCAGGCCTCCAGTGTGAAAATGAGACCCAACGGGTCCCACTTAGTCTAGTGTTTCTATAAATACAATACCCATCGGCAGAAATACAAATTCTACAAATGTTCTAATCTGCTATTAATTTTCCCACCACCTGCAGATTTATTTCTTTAATTACCTTGTGCTTTGTTCTCTCCACCAATCCACCCCAACAATCTACTGATGAAGGGAGGATGTCTTTCTTCAGTATAAACCAGCATCTGCAGTTCCTTCCTACACAGTTAAAAGCTTTGTTTTGCGTGCCAGCTAAACAGATCAGACAATGCTATACAAGATTCACTGGTCCGCGCGGACTCGGTGGGCCGAAGGGCCTGTTTCTTTAAACTAAACTAAACTAAACTGAACTAAACTAAAATACAATCAAATCAAACTACTTTCCTTTTTTTTTTTTTTTTTTATATTTTTTTTTATTTTTTTTATTTTTTTTAAATTAATATTTTTTTATTGGAGATGCGTACACAACCTAGTTACATCATTACAGTCTTACAGTCTTACATTTTTAAATTGATAATATTGTTAAATATTATTACAATGTCTCCAATACTTTTTGCTTTTTTTTTTTTAAACTAAATAGAACTAAAGAGAAAGATGAAGTAAAGAAAGAAAAGAAAGAGAAGAGAAAAAAAAAAAAATTAATAACAAAACAAAAAAAAAATTAAAAAAAATTGAGAAAAGATAGTTAAAGGAGAATGGAAAAATTTATTAAAATAGAAAACTTCATTCGAGATATATTCGTACATTTCTAGATATAGCATTTCATCCATTCTTTAGCCCGGGTGTTAGTCAGGTTCCTGTGCTGAACTGTTCTGACCCTTTAGGTAATCAATAAAAGGAGACCATGTTCCAATGAATAATTCCTGTTTGTCCAACAGGGAGAGTCTGATTCTTTCCACGTTTAAGGTCTCCGTCATTTCTATAATCCACATTTTGATTGTGGGGGTCGTAGGGCCTTTCCAAAATTTTAGAATTAATTTTTTTCCTGTTATTAAACTATAATCAATAAAGTTTCTTTGTGTTGTTCTAAATGTTTGATTTAATTCTAATATTCCAAGTATTATTAATTTTGGGTCTGGGTCCAATTGTGTGCTGGTTACTTTAGATATTATACTGAAAATATTTACCCAGAATTGTTTAATTTTTATACAGTTTGCAAACATATGAGATAAGGTAGCTTCTAAATGTTGACATTTATCACATATAGGTGAGATATGTTGAAAAATTTTATGTAGTTTTGTTTTGGAATAATGTAACCTATGTATTACTTTAAATTGTATTAGAGAATGTCTGGCGTTTAATGAACATTGATGTATGTGTTGCAAACTTTCTTCCCAAGTATCTTTCGTTATTATTTGATTTAATTCTTTTTCCCATGTTTGTCTGTGTAAGTCCGTCGATGGAATGTCACTGTCTAATAAGATATTATATATATAAGATATTAATTTTTCTGTATTAGGATGTTTGTTCCAACATTCATCAAGAATTTCTGAATTTCTAATTCTAAAATTTTGAGTATTTGATTTTACGTAATCTCTAAGTTGAAGATATCTGAAGTAATCATTTCCTCGAAGTCCGTAAGTCTGTTGCAACTCCTGAAATGTCAGAAAAGTGCCTTCCTTGTAAAGTTGTCCCATATTTTTAATTCCATAATTCTTCCATTGTGTAAAACCCCCGTCCAACCATGAAGGCTTAAACAAAGGGTTATTCACAATTGGAAGAAAAAGTGATAAATTATCTAATTTTAATGTCTTTTTTAATTGTTTCCAAATTCGTATAGCACTAAATATTATAGGGTTTTCCCTATAAATTTTTTTGTTTAATTTAGACGTAGCAAATAAAATCGAACCGATATCAAAAGGTAAACAATCTTCCTTTTCCATTTTTAACCAGTCTGGTTGATGATCTATTTCTTCCAACCAGAAATTCATATTTTTAATATTAACTGCCCAGAAATAAAACAAAAAGTTGGGTAAAACCAAGCCTCCATTTATTTTTGATTTACACAAATGTCTTTTGTTTATCCTATGATTCTTATAATCCCAGATAAAATCATTAACAATAGAGTCCAGTTTTTTAAAAAAGGTTTTTGCCAGATATATCGGTAATGTCTGAAACAGGTATAATATTTGCGGTAAAAAAATCATTTTTATGGCATTAATTTTGCCTACCATTGAGATAGGAAGTGTTTTCCAGTATTGAATATTCTTATGTAGTTTATTTAGTAATGGTGGAAAATTTGCTTTAAATAATGATGTATATTTCTTAGTTATATAAATACCTAGATATTTAAATTTTTCCTTTACTATTTTAAATGGATATTGTTGTATTATCTGTTTGTTATGTTCCCTTATTGGCATAATTTCACTTTTATTCCAATTTATTCTGTATCCTGAAAGTGAACCAAATTGGGTTATTAGCTTTAATAAGTTTGGAATACTAATTTCTGGTTTTGTAATATAAATTAATACATCATCTGCATATAGAGAAATCTTATTCACTGTGTCCTTTGTGTTATATCCGTGTATTTCCGGATGCCCCCTGACTCTTTCTGCAAGTGGCTCAATAGCAAGCGCAAATAATAATGGAGATAACGGGCATCCTTGTCTACAACCTCTAGATAGACTAAATTTAGATGACAACCTTTGGTTTGTAAATATTCTAGCCGTGGGATTTGTATATAACAGTTTTATCCATGTACAGAATTTCTCCCCTAACTGCATATTTTCCATCACCGAAAATAAGTAAGACCATTCGACCTGATCAAATGCTTTTTCAGCGTCAAGTGAGATTATTGCTAGATCTTCATTAATATTTCTCTTGGAATATATAATATTAAATAATCTTCTTAGGTTATAATATGAGTACCGTTTCTGAATAAAGCCTGTTTGATCAGGGTGTATTAATTTATTCATCATTGTACTTAATCTATTCGCTAGTATTTTAGTTAATATTTTCTGATCTGTATTTAAAAGTGCGATTGCTCTATATGATCCCGGGTCTTCCAGATCTTTATCAGCTTTAGGAATAAGTGTTATTATAGATTCATTTAAGGTGTCTGGAAGTTTCTGTTGAGTATAGATATACTCATACAACCTTTGTAAACGTGGACAAAGCAAGTCATGACATTTTTTATAAAATTCGGAGCCTAAACCATCTGGTCCTACTGCTTTCCCATTTTTTAAAGAGCCGATTGACTCCTCAATATCTTTTATGGTAATCTCCCTTTCTAATAATTCTCTATCGTTTGAATCTAAACCTTTTAAATTACATTTTAGTAAAAAATCTGCTATTCCTTCTGATTGTCCTACGGTTTTAGTTGAATAAAGGTTATGATAGTATTGGAGAAATCTATCATTTATGTCCTTGGGCATTTTTTAATAATTCTCCTGTCTCTGTTCTAATTTTATGAATTATTTTTTCCCCTTCCATTTTTCGTAACTGACGTGCTAATAGTTTTTGTGGTTTGTCTCCAAATTCAAAATGTAATTGTTTGGTTTTTTGATAAAGTTTTATTACTTGTTCTGAATACATTTTATTTAATTTATATTTCAATACAGCAATTTTATTATGTTTTAAAATAGATGGCGTTCTCGCATTTTCTATATCTAGTTGCTTGATTTCCCTTTCCAATGTTTGTTGTTTAATCCTGTTCTCTTTATTATAAAATGCTTGAGCGGAAATTAATGTACCACGAACAAACGCTTTAAACGTTTCCCACATAAGAGAAGTAGGTGTGTCAGGGTTGTCATTTACCTCAAAAAATATTTGAATCTGTTTAATAATATATTCCTGGCATGATCTTTCGTTCAAAATTTGTGGGTTAAATCTCCAATATGTTTGTTTCTCGGACATTCCATTTAATTTAATCATGAATGTTACAGGTGCGTGATCTGAGATTATAATGTTATGGTATTTTGAATTATAAATAAATGGGATAAACCTAGAGTCAACCAAAAAATAATCTATTCTTGAGTATGTTTTATGTACTGGTGAGTAAAATGAGTATTCCCGTCCAGTTGGGTTTTCTATTCTCCAGACATCTTTAATATTAGTGGTATTAATAAATGAATTTAAAAATACACTTGATTGAGATTTTACTTTTTTTTGCCTTGAAGATCTATCTAAGTATGAATCTAATGTACAGTTAAAGTCTCCTCCAATTATTAATTTATATTGTGTAAATTCAGGAATTTTATTAAATGTTTTATTAAAAAACATGGGGTTATCAAAGTTAGGCCCATATACATTAAGAAGAATCACTTTTTCTCCATTTAACTCTCCTACTAATATAATATATCTACCATCTATATCCACTATTGTTGAAGAGTTCGTAAAATGTATTCCTTTACGAATTAATATTGCAACTCCTCTGGATTTATGGGAAAAAGAGGAATGATATGATTCAGCGATCCACTTTGCTTTAAGTCTATGTTGGGATTCCTTTTTAAGGTGCGTTTCTTGGAGGAATATTATATCTGTTTTGATTAGGTTTAGATGTGCCAAAACTTTACCTCTCTTAATTGGTTCATTGATTCCCTTGACATTCCAGCTACAAAATGTTATTCCCTGACCCCCTCTTGTCATATTAACATCTTGCATATTGTTTCTAAGGTGGTCTATAGCCGAGCAGAAAGTACAACACGTAGAACCTGATCCTGCTACCGAGCTTCAGATAGATGAATATAAAATCATATACATCGCTCTTCCGAACACATCTCCTTGTATTAGACTTGTTTTTCCATTCAAACGTTGAGTTATAAAAATATTTAAAGTGAAAGAAGTGATAGAGTTGATTAGTAAAGGGTGAAAGAAAAAGAACTACATCTACAATTAGTGTAGTTAGTGATAGCCACACTAACGTGGCTAGAATTCTAAAGACTTCCGTAGCCTTTGTAAAAAAAAAAATTCCCAGCTCCGTGCCCGAAGAAAAAAAAAAAGATTATTTCTAACATTCAAATAACTTCTTTGGGAGTAACAAACTTATATACATACCCATACCTACACACACACACCATACATACATATAAATATGTATATATACCCATGTGCGTACATTTACAAGCACGTATCACTGCAGACAAACTCAAGAACAGCAAAAATTCACAACGTTATTGTTCTCTACATGTTATATTATTTTCTTCGCTAAATCTATAAATTTAATTTTGATTTGAAAATCAAAGAGGAAAACCGTCAAGTTTTATTATGACCTAGGCAAATTTACCTCTTGCATATCCTCTTTTATAATCTAAGTATGTAATTCATCTCTACCTTAATCAAAGACTATTAATTATTAATCATTGTTATCCATCAATACAGTATTAAATTTTTATGAGAGAAGTTAATGTTAATAATTTTAGTAGTAATGTGGATATTAAATAAGTATTAGTTGTAGTTAGGTGTGAGTATACAGATTATAACAATGACTAGTAAAATTAATAAAATAAAAAAATAAAATACAAAGATCCCGATTTTCTCCAATGTTCTCCGTCCATTTCGGTTTTCGAATGGCCTTAAAGCTCTTAAAAGAACTTTAAAGGTCCTTTTAGATCTGGCGGTCCTGTTAGTCCTTGACTCCTAAGACGTAAAGTAAATTCTTCAGTCTACGGTCAAGTTCTCGGTTTCTTTGGCGTATTCCAGTGCTTTTTCGTGGTCTGTAAAAAATAGCTCCTTGGATTTGAAGGAGACTCTTAGTCTTGCGGGATAAAGCAGGCCGTATCTCAAACCCGGTATATTCTTCAGTATTCTTTTTGTCTCAATGAACAGCGCTCTTTTCTTGAAGACTTCTGCCGGATAATCTCGGTAAATACTGAATCTCACCCAAATCAAACTACTTTCCAACAGCTGCCAGGTTCTTGAACCAATCTGCACAACCTTAAAATAGACACAAAATGTTGGAATAATCTCAGCGGGACAGGCAGCATCTCTGGAGAAAAGGAATAGGTGACGTTTCGTGTCGAGACCCTTCTTCAGGTGAGTGGGAAACTAGAGGTATGGAAAGGTTCAGAACAGATCAGAGACAGCACCGACAGCCAACGAGACCACAATGGTCCATTGTTGGCTGTGGAAGAGGTGAAATATGCACACGTGACTGTGGTAGCAGATCTGGGTTAAAACATGGTCGTATATCCAGAGAGCAGGAGGAATCACAGAGATGGGAGCCATGAGAGAGGGTGTTGCACAACTCTCGTTGGAGAGAGGAGGAGAACTTTAAGGCTGGTGTACCTTGAGTAGATTTCGCAGTGGACATAACCTTAATCCTAACTTGACAATGGAACACTGCAGTCAAACTCTTGCACTAATTTAGTTTAGTTTAGATATACAGCGCATATACATGCCCTTTGGCCCATTGAGTCTGCACCGACCTGTACTTCTTTGGCGTGTAGGAGGATCGAAGATCTCAGAGAAAACCCACGCAGGTCACGGGGAGAATGTACAAATTCCGTATAGGCAGCACCCGTGGTCGGGATCGAACCCGGGTCTCCGGCGCTGCATTCCCTGTCAGGCAGCAACTCTACCCCTGCGCTACCGTGCCGCCCTACTCTAGACGCCCCACTCTGGGTGGCACGGTGGCGCAGCGGTAGAGTTGCTGCCTTACAGGGAATGCAGCGCTGGAGACCCAGGTTCAATCCCGACTACGGGTGCTGTCTGTACGGAGTTTGTACGTTCTCCCCGTGACCTGCGTGGGCTTTCTCCCAGATCTTCGGTTTCATCCCGCACTCCAAAGACGTACAGGTTTGTAAGTTAATTGGCTTGATAAATGTAAAAATTGTCCCTAGTGGGTGTAGGATAGTGTTAATATGCAGGGATTGCTGGTCAGCGCGGACCCGGTGGGCCGAAGGGCCTGTTTCCGTGCTGGATCTCTAAACTAAACACTAAACTTATTTATTTCTCTCAATATGCTTTTGTGCGAATGTCTCTTTTTTTTTCGCAGTCATTTCTTTTAGCAATTTATGTATATTTTATGCAATATTTATTACTGTGTGTTTGTCTGTGTCCATGTGCCTGTGTTGCTGCTGCAAGCAAGATATTCATTGTCCTCTAACCAGGTCTTTGGTGCTGTGAGGTGCAGCTCCGCCTCACGGCGCCAGAGACACAGGCTCGATCCTGACCTCGGGCACTGTATGTGTGGGGTTTACACATTCCCCATGTGGCCATGGTGGGTTTTCTCCAGATTCTCTGGTTTCCTTCCACATGGCAAAAACATGCATGTTTGTTGGTTGGTACACAAAAATGCTGGAGAAACTCAGCGGGTGCAGCAGCATCTATGGAGCGAAGGAAATAGGCAACGTTTCGGGCCGAAACCCTTCTTCAGATATTTGTTGGTTAATTGGCCTCTGTGCATTGACACTAGTGGGTAGCATACAACTAGTACATGTTGGATCACTGGTTGGCATGGACTCGGTGGGCTGTTTCCACGCTGTATCTAAAAACTAAAATAAACTTACAGAGGTGTGTAGGAAGAAACTGTAAATGCTGATTTAAACTGAAGATAGACTCAAAATGCTGGAGTAACTCAGCAGGACAGGCAGCAGCTCTAGAGAGAAGGAATGGGTGATGCTTCGGGACGAGACCCTTCTTCAGACTGAGACTTACAGAGACTTGTTTTGCAGAGAATCGTGGACGCAGCCAAGAGCATCACACAAACTGACCTTTCTTCCATTGGTAGACAAAAATGCTGGAGAAACTCAGCGTGTGGGGCAGCATCTATGGAGCGAAGGAATATGCGACGTTTCGGGTCAAGACCCTTCTTCAGACTTCCATTGATTCCCTTTACACCTCACGCTGCCTCGGCAAGGCCAGCAGCATAATCAAGGATGAGTCACACCCTGGCCACTCCCTTTTCTCCCCTCTCCCATCGGGCAAAATATATAGAAATCCAGATTCAGGGACAGTTTCTTCCCAGCTGTCATCAGGCAACTGAACCATCCTATGACAACCAGAGCTGCTATCCACCTAATTGCAGCCCCTCAGGCCACCTTTAATCAGAATTTACTGGACTTTATCTTAGTCTAAATGTTATTCCCTTTACCTTATATCTGTGCACTGTAGATGGCTTGATTGTAATCATGTATAGACGTTCCGCTGACTGGTTAGCCCGCAACAAAAATGATTTTCTCTGAACTTCGGTACATGTGACAATAAACAAAACTAAGCTAAACTAAACTAAACTATTCATAGAGTCATAGAGCGTGAAAATGGTTCCTTCGGCCCAACGTCCACACCGACCAACATGTCCCATCTACACTCATCCCACCTGCCTGCATTTGGCCCATATCCCTCTAATGCTGTACGAAGGAACTGCAGATGCTGGTTTAAACCGAAGATAGATCCAAAAAGCTGGAGTATCTCAACAGGATAGGCAGCATCACTGAAGAGAAGGAATGGGCGACATATCAGGTCAAGACCCTTCTTCAGACCGAAAGTCACGGGAAAGTGAAACGAGAGATATAGAAGGTGATGTAGAGAGATAAAGAGCGATGAATAAAAGAAATGCAAAAAAGTATCCAGTGGTATGAGTATTGATTTCTCGAACTTCAAGTAACCCTGGCATTCCCTCTCTCTCTATCCCACCCCCACCCAAGTCACACCAGCTTCTCGTTTTCACTCAGCCAAACAGCTAACAATGGCCTGTTTCCTTTATCATTGTTATTTCTTGTTGCATATCTTTGTTCATAATTCCCCTACTCTGGACAAGAGACTCTGTGCGTCCACGCGATCCATTCCTCTCATGATTTTGTACACCTCTATAGGATCAACCCTCTTCTTTCTGCGCTCAGTCCGATGAAGGGTCTCGACCCAAAACGTCACCCATTCCTTCTCTCCAGAGATGCTGCCTGTCCATCTGAGATACTCCAGCATTTTGTGTCTGCCCTCAGTATACCTACCAGCTTTTGTGTGAACATTTTTATTTTTGATGTATCCACCTTGGGCGGAGGTTCAGGCTGTCTATCCTATTTATTCCTCTCATTATGTTTTCCACTGCTATTAGGTCTCCTCTCAACCACTGGTGTCCAGAGAAAACAATCCAGTTTTGTCCATCCTCGTCGCTAATACCCCCTAATCCATGCAGATTATTATTATTATTATGTTAGAGATACAGCGTGGAAACAGGCCCCTCGACCCACCGAGTCCGCTCCGACTAGCGATCCCTGCCCATTAACAACATCATACACATACCAGGGATAATTTACATTTATACCAAGCCAATTAACCTACAAACCTGTACGTCTTTGGAGTGTGGGAGGAAACCGAAAATTTCGGAGAAAACACATGCAGATCACGGGGAGAACGTACAAACTCCGTACAGACAGCACCCGTAGTCAGGATCGAACGTGGGTCTCTGGCGCTGCAAGCACTATAAGGCAGCAACTTTAACGCTGCGCCACCCTGCCGCCTGTTATGTTCCCACTCCATTCCATTAGCTGGTTTGTTCAGTCAAGGTATTCTTGCTGTAGATTGGCTGGCCCGCTTTCAACTCACCCTGGGCATCTGTGACAATTGAATCATTGAAATCTTCATCATTAACCTTTTTGACTGCTAACAATTCATATTTTAATTAAATTAAATATGTGCCTTTGTTCTCATTATCTGTGAGAACTGAACACATTTTGCTTCCTGCAAATCGAATTTAATTTAATCCCTTTTTAATCGTTTCAAATCTCATTCCTTTTTAAGAACGATGAAATCTTATTTAATTAATTGCTGGTGGATTCCTGTTCTCAAAATGGTTGCATTTGAAGGTAATATTTGACGTGCTTCTACCGAACAGTGAGATTTTATCTCAAAGCAGGTCTAAATTTGCATAATTTTCTTTCCTTCCTGAATAGCTTAATTATAACAATGACTTATGCTCATAGGTGATTTGACAAAACATCCCAAAATGCAAACAGGGGGTGGAGGAGAGAGGGAGACAGAAAGAGAGAGAAGAGGGGAAGAGAGGAGAGGAGAGGAGAGGGGAGAGAAGGGGGAGGGAGGGAGACATGGAGAGCAGGAGAGAGAAAGAGAGGAGAGAGAAAAGGGGGGTTGAGAGAGGGAGATATAGAGGGAAAGGGAGAGCGAGCGAGAGATAAATGAATAAAGGGAGTGGGGAGAGAGGGTGAGAGAGAAAGAGAGAGGATAGAGAGAGAGAATAAAATGGTGGAGAGAGAGAGAGGGGGAGAGAGAGAGAGGGGACAGAGGGGGAGAAAGAGAGTGAAATGGAAAGAGATAGAAAGAGAAATAGGGAGATTGAGAGAGGGGGAGGGAGGGTGGGGTGGAGAGCGAGCGAGAGAGAGAGAGAGGGAGAAATAGTACAGGAGGATGAGGAGTGACATTATAGAGGTATAAGATCATGAGGGGGGTAGGATAAATGATAGGGTAAATACATAAGGGTCATTTACAAGGACCAGATGACATATGTTTGAAGTATTAGGGGAAATATTTAATTGGAACCTGTGGGGCACCTTTTCATACAGTGGGTGGTGGCTATATGGAATGGGCTGCCAGAGGTAGTTGAGGCAGGTACTATAACATTTAAAAGACATTAAGACAGATACACATAATAACAGTGCAAGCAGACGCAACTAATACCCCCAGGTCTATGTAGTTCGGAGCTTATTTGGAGCATGTAGTGTTTAATAGCCTGATGTGTGAAGGGAAGAAGCTGCTCCTGAACTTGGATGTTACAGTTTTCAGGCTCCTGCACCTTCTTCCCGATGACAGGGGTGAAGTGAGTGCATAGCCAGGATGGTGCGGGTCTCCGACGATACTGGCTGCCCTTTTGAGGCAGTGACTCCTGTAAATCCCTTCGATGGTTGGGAGGTCAGAACCAGTGATGAACCGGACAGTGTTCACCACTTTTTGCAAACTCCGTTGGAGTTGCCGAACCAAGCCGTGATGCAACCAGTCGATATGCTCTCTACTGTACACCTGCAGAAGATCAGCGTAGGTTTAGAGGGATATGGGGCAGGCTGTTGGGACCACTGTAGATGGGGCATCTTGGTCAGCATGGGGAAGTTGGGCCGAAAGGCCTGTTTCCATGCTCTATGACTCTATGACCTGGATCTACCTATCACTTGCCAGTTCTTGCCTGACCCTTTCCCCTCTCTGTCCTCTATCAGTTATCTTCCCGTCTCCTCCATCAGTCTGAAGAAGGGTTCCGACCCAAAATATGGTCTGTCCATTCCCTCCACGGATGCTGCCTGACCCGTTGAGTTCCTCTAGCACTTTGTTTTTTGTTCAAGATTCCAGCATTTTAGTTTAGTTCAGTTTAGAGATACAGCGCGGCCCACCGTGTCCGCGCCGAGCAGCGATCCCCGCACGCTAACACTCTCCTACACACACTAGGGACAATTTACGTTTATTCCAAGCAAATTAACCTAACAAACCTGTACGTCTTTGGAGTGTGTGAAGAAACCGAAGATCTCGGAGAAAACCTACGCAGGTTACGGGGAGAACGTGAAAACTCCGTGCAAACAGCACGGATAGTCTGGATTGAACCCGGGTCACTGGCGCTGTAAGGCAGCAACTCCACCGCTGCTCCACCGTGCTGCCCACATTTGCAGTCTCTTTGGCTCCATCTCCTATTTACTGGGGTAACAGTGCAGTCAATGGAATTATTATAAAAATAACAAAACAATTAAGAGCGATGCAGATGATTGATTTAATTGAGTCATTCATCTCAAAAAAGTTCACCGAAACATCATTAATTATTGATGAAAGATTGTTGCCTTAATGACTTTGTCATTTTCATCCTAGTGTTGAGAATAAATTTATTTACAAAAAGTTATGGACCAGATGGCAGAACGATAGAGAGATTGATGCATTTATGCGTAGAGCTGAAATGCGTCAACCGGCATGGTGGCACAGCGGTAGAGTTTCTGTCGAAAGGGGCTGTCCCACTTGGGCGACCTAATCCGCGAGTTCTGGCGAGTTTGCCCTCGACTCATACTCGCTGCATGGTCGACACGAGGTCGTAGGAGATCTTCGTAACTCTCCTTCATGCTCGAGAGTGGTCTCTGCGTACTCGAGGCCTCAGCTAGGTCGCGGCGTATTTTGAAAAATGCCCACGAGTAAAAAAAGATCGCCATGGAAAAAATTGATACATTATTTACTCGTAGGTTTAGTCATAGTAGGTCGTAGTAGGTCGGCATGTTACTCGTAGGTAATCGAGGGTAGTCGAAGGTAGTCGTAGATAGTCTTCATCATAGTCGAAGTAGGTCGAAGGAGGTCTTCAACATGTCATTTTTTCAAACTCTCCTAAACTCTTCTAAACTTGCCAATTAGGTCGCCCAAGTGGGACAGCCCCTTTACAGCACCAGAGACCCCGGTTCGATCCTGACTACAGGTGCTGTCAGTATAGAGTTTGTATGTTCTCACCGTGATATGCATGGGTTTTCCATGGGAGCTCCGGTTTCCCCCCACACTCCAAAGACGTACAGGTTTGTAGGTTAATTGGCTTCAGTAAAATGGTAAATTGTCGCCTAGTGTGTGTAGGATAAGTGTGCTGGGGTCACTGGTTGGCACAGACTCGTTGGGCTGAAGGGCCTGTATCTCTAAACTAAACATGGAATATAAAGCAGTACAGCATTGGAACAGGCCCTTCGATTCACAATGTCTATGCCAAACTAATAAACATAAAGTAATCTTGTCTGCCTGCAAAGATCTTTATCCCTCGATGTTGGTCACAATGATTAGCAGCATAATAAAGCACATGATGGGGAGACAACATTCTTTCAATCAAGTGTTTTACAAGATATATTTTTTGTTTAACTGGAGCTCCACAGGCATCAGTTTGTGCCTTTACATCCAGTACATAGTCTTGAGTCATACAGTACGGAAAGAGGCCTTTGGCCCAACATGTCCATGTCGACCAAGATGTCCCATCCACACTAGTCCCATCTGCCCGTGTTTGGTTCATATCCCCCTAAACTTTTCCTAACCATGTACCTGTCCAAATGTCTTATAAATGGATGGAACAGGTTTGGAGGGATATGGGACAAATGCAGGCAGGTGGGACTAGTTTAGCTGGGACATGTTGGTTGCGGTGGACTAGTTGGACCGAAGGGCTTGTTTAGACACTGTATCACTCTCTGACTCTATAAGTCTAAATGTTGTTACAGTACTTGCCTCAACTACCTCCTCTGGAAGCTCATTGCGTATATCCATCACCCTCTGTGCACAAAAGTTGCCCCAGAAGCTCCTCTTAGTTCAGTTTAGTTTAGATCAGAGATACAGAGTGGAAGCTGGCTCTTCGGTCTATCGAGTCCACATTGATCCACATTGATCAATGCTCCCCATACACTAACACTATGAAGAGAAAAAGATTAGTTAAAACAAATGTAGGTCCCTTGCATTCAGAAACAGGCAAATTGATCATGGGGACCAAGGACATGGCAGACCAATTGAATAACTACTTTGTTTTGTCTTCACTAAGGAAGTCATAAATAATTTGCCGGAAATAGCAGGGGACCGGGGGTCAAATGAGATGGAGGAACTGAGTGAAATCCAGGTTAGCCGGGAAGTGGTGTTAGGTAAATTGAATGGATTAAAGGCTGATAAATCCCCAGGGCCAGATAAATTGCATCCCAGAGTACTTAAGGAAGTAACCCCAGAAATAGTGGATGCATTAGTGATCATTTTTCAAAACTCTTTAGATTCTGGAGTAGTTCCTGAGGATTAGAGGGTAGCTAATGTAACCCCACTTTTTTTTAAAGGGAGGGAGGGAGAAAACGGGGAATTACAGACCAGTTAGTCTAACATCGGTAGTGGGGAAAATGCTAGAGTCAGTTATTAAAGATGGGATAGCAGCAAATTTGGAAAGTGGTGAATTCATTGGACAAAGTCAGCATGGATTTATGAAAGGTAAATCATGTCTGATGAATCTTATAGAATTTTTCGAGGATGTAACAAGTAGAGTGTATGTATGTAGAGTGTATGTATGTAGAGTGTATTAGTATGTATGCAGATGATACTAAGATAGGTGGTGTGGTGGATAATGAAATAGATTTTCAAAGTCTACAGAGAGATTTAGGCCATTTGGAAGAGTGGGCTGAAAGATGGCATATGGAGTTTAATGCTGATAAATGTGAGGTACTACATCTCGGCAGGACAAATCAAAATAGGACGTACATGGTAAATGGTAGAGAATTGAGGAATGCAGTTGAACAGAGGGATCTAGGAATAACTGTGCATAGTTCCCTGAAGGTGGAATCTCATGTAGATAGGGTGGTAAAGAAAGCTTTTGGTGTGCTGGCCTTTATAAATCAGAGCATTGAATATAGAAGTTGGGATGTAATGTTAAAATTGTACAAGGCATTGGTGAGGCCAATTCTGGAGTATGGAGTACAATTTTGGTCGCCTAATTATAGGAAGGATGTCAACAAAATAGAGAAAGAGTACAGAGAAGATTTACTAGAATGTTGTCTGGGTTTCAGCAACTAAGTTACAGAGAAAGGTTGAACAAGTTAGGTCTTTATTCTTTGGAGCGCAGAAGGTTAAGAGGGGACTTGATAGAGGTCTTTAAAATTATGAGCGGGTTAGACAGAGTTGACGTGGATAAGCTTTTTCCATTGAGAGTAGGGAAGATTCAAACAAAGGGACATGACTTGAGAATTAAGGGACAGAAGTTTAGGGGTAACATTAGGGGGAACTTCTTTACTCAGAGAGTGGTAGCTGTGTGGAATGAGCTTCCAGTGGAAGTGGTGGAGGCTGGTTCGATTTTATCCTTTAAAAATAGATTGGATGGGTATATGGACGGGAAAGGAATGGAGGGTTATGGTCTGAGTGCAGGTAGATGGGACTAGGGGGAAGTATTTTTTTTTTTTTTTTTTTTTTTTTTTTTTAATGTTCGGCACGGACTTGAAGGGCCGAGATGGCCTGTTTCCGTGCTGTAATGGTTATAAGGTTATATAGTGGATAAGGGAGAACCAGTGGATGTGTTATATCTGGACTTTCAGAAGGCTTTCGACAAGGTCCCACATAAGAGATTAGTGTGTAAACGTAAAGCACACGGTATTGGGGGTTCAGTATTGATGTGGATAGAAATCTGGCTGGCAGACAGGAAGCAAAGAGTAGGAGTAAACGGGTCCTTTTCAGAATGGCAGGCAGTGACTAGTGGGGTACCGCAAGGCTCAGTGCTGGGACCCCAGCTATTTACAATATATATTAATGAGCTGGATGAGGGAATTGAATGCAACATCTCCAAGTTTGCAGATGACACGAAGCTGGGGGGCAGTGTTAGCTGTGAGGAGGATGCTAGGAGGCTGCAAGGTGACTTGGTTAGGTTGGGTGAGTGGGCAAATGCATGGCAGATGCAGTATAATGTGGATAAATGTGAGGTTATCCACTTTGGTGGCAAAAACAGGAAAGTAGACTATTATCTGAATGGTGGCCGATTAGGGAAAGGGCAGATGCAACGAGACCTGGGTGTCATGGTACACCAGTCATTGAAAGTAGGCATGCAGGTGCAGCAGGCAGTGAAGAAAGCGAATGGTATGTTAGCATTCATAGCAAAAGGATTTGAGTATAAGAGCAGGGAGGTTCTACTGCAGTTGTACAGGGTCTTGGTGAGACCACACCGGGAGTATTGCGTACAGTTTTGGTCTCTTAATCTGAGGAAAGACATTCTTGCCATAGAGGGAGTACAGAGAAGGTTCACCAGACTGATTCCTGGGATGGCAGGACTTTCATATGAAGAAAGACTGGATAGACTCAGCTTGTACTCGCTAGAATTTAGAAGATTGAGGGGGGATCTTATAGAAACTTACAAAATTCTTAAGGGGTTGTACAGGCTAGATGCAGGAAGATTATTCCCGATGTTGGGGAAGTCCAGAAGAAGGGGTCACAGTTTAAGGATAAGAGGGAAGTCTTTTAGGACCGAGATGAGAAAATCATTTTTCACACAGAGAGTGGTGAATCTCTGGAATTCTCTGCCACAGAAGGTAGTTGAGGCCAGTTCATTGGCTATATTTAAGAGGGAGTTAGATGTGGCCCTTGTGGCTAAAGTGATCAGGGGGTATGGAGAGAAGGCAGGTACAGGATACTGAGTTGGATGATCAGCCATGATCATATTGAATGGCGGTGCAGGCTCGAAGGGCCGAATGGCCTACTCCTGCACCTGTTTTCTATGTTTCTATGTTTCTATACTATCCCACACATACTAGAGACAATTTACAATTATTCCAAGCTGCGGGAGGAAACCGGATCTCCCGTAGAAAACCCACGCAGGTCATGGGGAGAACGTACAAACTCTGTAAAGACAAGCACCCATAATCAGATTGAACACGGGTCTTTCCCGCTGTAAGGCAGCAACTCTACCGCTGCGCCACCGTATCTCCCTAAGATTGGCATCTTGGTCAGCATGGATGAGTTAGGAAGAAGGGGCTGTTTCCGCTGTGTATGACTGGATGATTCTACAAGCAAAATGTTAGCATTCCTTGAAGAAACAAGTCCCTAGATTCACTATGCAGTCAGAAACAATCAGACCTTGACTCCCAGCTCGCAATCTAACCCCATAATTTCTAATTTACTCTCTGGTAGATTGTTGCAATGTCACTGGGGAATTTAGGCACTTTCACTCTCGATTACACATCTCGCTGGCTGTAATAGATTTCCTGAGCTGAGATGTTTAATACTTCTTACCCGTAAAAGACAGTTATGCTTTCCCTGTGGCTTCAACGATATCTCACATTGTGTATGAAGATAGACACAAAATGCAGGAGTAACTCAGCAGGACAGGCAGCATCTATGGATAGAAGGAATGGGCGACATTTCTGGTCGAGTCGGGATCGAACCGGGGTCTCTGGCGTTGTAGGGCAGCAACTCTACCGCTGCGCCACCTTGTTGCGTCTTGTCCTCTTAATTGTCCCTCTGAAGAAGTCGCGATGGGGTACTCCAGAAGACCCACCGACTGCTGTTATACCCCGGCAGCATAAAGTCACAAGGGATAGCAGTAAAATTAGGCCATTTGGCCCATTAAGTCTACTCTGCCGCTCGATCATGGCTGATCTATCTCACCCTCCTAACCCCATTCTCCTGCCTTCTCCCCATAACCTCTGACACCCGTAATAATCAAGAATCTATCTCTGCCTTAAAAATATCCACTGACGTGGCCTCTACAGCCTTCTGTGGTAAAGAATTCCACAGATTCACCACCCTCTGACTAAAGAAATTCCTCCTCATCTTCCTAAAGGAACATCCTTTAATTCTGAGGCTATGACCTTTAGTCCTAGATGCTCCCACTAGTGGATACCTCCCTAGACTCACCCACAAGTGGATATGTCTAAATTATATTGCAAATTATATTATGTGTATCCACACACACATACACATACATATACATGTACATTTAAGACAGAGATATAGATTCTTGATTATAACAGGTGTCAGGAGTTATGGGGAGAAGGCAGGAGAATGGGGTTAGGATGGAGAGATAGATCAGCCATGATTCAATGGCTCAGTAGACTTGATGGGCCGAATGGTTCGATTTTATCATTTGGCTGGGTATATGGACGAGAAAGGAATGGAGGGTTATGGTCTGAGTGCAGGTAGATGGGACTAGGGGAGAAAAAGTGTTCGGCATGGACTTGAAGGGCCGAGATGGCCTGTTTCCATGCTGTAATTGTTATATGGTTATATGGTTATATGAATGGCCTAATTCTACTATCACTTATGACCTTATGTACATATGTGTGTGTGTGTGAGTGTGTATATGTATATATATATATATATATATATATATATATATATATATATATATATATATATTTATATGTAATATTTTATTATATGTTGTATATATATAATTTTTTTACTTTTATTGTTTTGTTGTTAACTACATTATTAAAAGTCTGATCTTGACCACTTCCTGTTGTTCTGTATATTGATTTTAGAAAAAACGCTGCCATGTACGGCTGTGATTTTTGGCCATCTTAATCAGAGTCTCCCTCCGCTGCGCAGGACAAGAGGATTTTTCCCATCGATGAAAAATAAAATTGTAATTAGTATTTAAAAAATGTTGAGATTCTCACTCCTGAAGGCCACGCCCCTTCCGGAGGGACTATAAAACCTGGATGTGTTGAGTGCCTCAGTAAGTCTCTGCCTTTGGTTTGGAAATGCGAAAGCTGTGTTGCCTTTGTTTTGGAAATGCTAAAGCTGTGTTGCCTTTGGTTTGGAAATGCTAAAGCTGTGTTGCCTTTGGTTTGGAAATGCTAAAGCTGTGTTGCCTTTGGTTTGGAAATGCTAAAGCTGTGTTGCCTTTGGTTTGGAAATGCTAAAGCTGTGTTGCCTTTGGTTTGGAAATGCTGAAGTTATGTTGCCTAACTAAAGTTGCCTTTCCTAATTAATGTTGCCTCGCCTAATTAAAGTTGCCTCGCCTAATTAAAGTTGCCTCACCTAATTAAAGTTGCCTCACCTTAATTAAAGTTGCCTTCTATATAATTAAATGTCTAATCTTGACCACTTCCTGTTTGCGCTTTATATTGATTTTAGAAAAAACGCTACCACATACGGCTGTGATTTTTGGCCAGCTTACTCAGGGTCCCCCTCCGCTCATCAGGTGCCGAGGATTGTTCCCATCGATGAAAGATAAAAGAGTTATTAGTGTATTAAAAATGTTGAGATTCTCTCTCCTGTCAATCACGCCATGAAGGCCACACCCCTTCTGGTGGGATGGGGGGAGAGACTATAAAACCCAGAAGTGTGGGCGTCGCTCAGTCTCTGCAAGATGGAGGAGGGAGAGGTCATGACTCGCTGTCTTTAGTGGCCTTGCACGCTATCCGAAATTGTATGAAACTGCACGAATTTGTTGGCCTTGCACCCTGCTTGAAGTGGAATTTCAAGGAATACCCGTGAGTCAACTGCCAGCCCACCAGCCGTGAATGAGTGAGCTGCCAACACAACAGGCTTGAGTGACTGAGCTGCCAGCCCAAGAATCCATTCGGCCCATAATGTCCATACTAGCACTCTGGAAACCATTCCCTTTAGCCCACAACACCCATACTAGCGTTCCAGAAAGCTCCCACTGGCCACCAATATTGGAATTGGTGGAGAGGTGGAATATGGCGTTGGGGGACCAGCCCTACAGTGTCATGCTGGGACCCAACGGGTCCCACTTAGTCTAGTATACAGTTGTTAAAAATGTCGAGTCTTAACTTGGCCCTAACGGCCATTGTCCTGGCTGTAGAACTGGGTGGGAGTTTATGGGGTCACCCTGGCCTGGTGTTGTCGATGTCCTCCCCCGCTGCTCTGTGCAGCTGCAGAGTATTTTTGCCTGTAAGATGCAGTGTGTTGATAAGCATTTTGTAGTTCTGACTGCTTTTTAATGGGATCTTTAGATTTCAGGTGGATCCAGCAAGCTTCTGCTGAAAGCTGCAAATTTATGTTTTTTGCACATAGTATTCATGCCATTTGTTGTAAATCCTTGGTTAAAGAATGTCAGTCTGTTCCTTATTTCACCCTTTTTGTTATTTTTAGCGCTTGTTTAAAGTTTGTTTTAATTTCCTTCTGTTTGCTTTATGTGTGGGGGGTCGGGGGAAACTTCTTTTTAGGTTCTTACCTTCCCGGAGATGTGATCAAGTTTCAGATCACATTCTCCGGGCTCTGCGGCCTAACCATCGATGGAGTTGAAAAGCCGCCTCGGACTGTCGTGAGCCCCACCGCGGGGCGCGGACTTAACATCGGAGCGGATCCCTTGCCTGGGATCGCTCCCACCACGTCCTGCGGACTTACCATCAAGGGCTCACAGTCTCGGGAGAGGCTGAAGAAGGGTTTCGGCCCGAAACGTTGCCTATTCCCTTCGCTCCATAGATGCTGCTGCACCCGCTGAGTTTCGCCAGCATTGTTGTGTACCCTCGGGAGAGGCTCGTTGGGAGCTCCAACGCCGCAGAAGGTTCGTCCGGCCCCGACGCGAGGTTTGATCGCCCTGCGCGGGGGAGCTGACATCCCCCCTGACATCCCCCTGAGCTGACATCCCACCGATGCGCGAGCTGAACGCCTCGACGCGGAGGGCCCGAACGCCGCAGGCTACGGGAGTCAAGACCGTCCCGTCAACGGGGGGCTCGAGTCCCCTGACCAAGGAAGAACAAAAAGGGAAGGACGTGAACTTTATTTCGCCATCCATCACAGTGAGGAATGTGTAGGAGTCACTGTGATGGATGTTTATGTTAAAATGTGTTTTTTGAGTCTGTTGCTTTTAAAAAATTGTATGTCTGACCTGGCCAGTGAAATTTCATTACACCAATTGGTGTATGTGACAAGGAATGAACCTTATGAACCTTACCTTATGAACCTTATGATCAACTGGGCTTGTATTTGTTCCCAATGTTGGGCGAGTCCAGAACCAGGGGCCACAGTCTTAGAATAAAGGGGAGGCCATTTAAGACTGAGGTGAGAAAAAACGTTTTCATTCAGAGAGTTGTGAATTTATGGAATTCCCTGCCACAGAGGGCAGTGGAGGCCAAATCACTGGATGGATTTAAGAGAGAGTTAGATAGAGCTCTGGGGGCTAGTGGAGTCAAGGGATATGGGGAGAAGGCAGGCACGGGCTATTGATTGGGGACGATCAGCCATGATCACAATGAATGGCGGTGCTGGCTCGAAGGGCCGAATGGCCTCCTCCTGCACCTATTTTCTATGGGTCTATGTTTCTATATATAATATATATATATATATTTTTCACATTGCTTGTTATATATAATTTTTTTTATTAAATATTATATCAATAATTGAACATAAAGACCATAGATCATAGAGTGAGTGATACAGTGTCCCAGCTACACTAGTCCCACTTGCCTGCACTCGGTCCATATCCCTCCAAATCTTTCCTATCCATGTACCTGTCTAACTTTCTTAGACATTGGGATAGTCCCTGCCTCAATTACCTCCTCTGGCAGCTTATTCCATCCACCCACCTCCCTTTCTGTAAACAAAGTTACCCCTTAAATTCCTATTAAATCTTTCCCCTTCACCTTAAACCTATGTCCTCTGGTCCTAGCTTCCCCCACTCTGGGCAAGAGACTCTGTGCATCTAACAGATCTATTCCTCTCATGATTTTATACCCTTCTAATTCACAACTCTCTGGGTGAAAACGTTTTTTCTCACCTCAGTCTTAAATGACCTCCCCTTTATTCTAAGACTGTGGCCCCTGGATCTGGACTCGCCCAACATTGGGAACATTTTTCCTGCACCTATCTTGTCCAGTCCTTTTATAATTTTATATGTTTCTATAATAACCCCCTCATCCTTCTAAACTCCCGTGAATACAAGCCTAGTCTTTTCAATCTTTCCTCATATGACAGCCCCGCCATCCCAGGGATCAATCTTGTGAACCTAGGCTGCACTGCCTCAATCACAAGGATGTCCTTCCTCAAATTTGGTGACCAAAACTGTACACAATACTTCAGATGTGGTCTCACCAGAGCCTTATACAACTGCAGAAGAACCTCTTTACTCCTATACTGAAATCCTCTTGTTATGAAGGCCAACATTCCATTAGCTTTCTTCACTGCCTGCTGTACTTGTAAGCCAACTTTCAGTGACCGGTGTACAAGGACGCCCAGGTCTCTCTGCACCTCCCCCTTATCTAACCTAACCCAATTGAGATAATAATCTTCCCCCTTGTTTTTGCCGCCAAAGTGGATAACCTCACATTTATCTATATTATACTGCATCTGCCACGCATCTGCCCACTCACTCAACCTGTCCAGGTCACCCTGCAACCTCCTAACATCCTCTTCACAGTTCACACTTCCACCCAGCTTTGTGTCATCTGCATACTTGCTAGTGTTACTCCTAATCCCCTCTTCCAAATCGTTCATATATATGGTAAACAGTTGTGGCCCCAACACCGAGCCTTGCAGCACTCCACTCGCCACTGCCTGCCATTCTGAAAAGGACCCGTTCACTCCTACTCTTTGCTTCCGGTCTGTAAAGGATTGATAACGAGGCATCGTTACTTTACTATCTTTATTCATACTGGTCATTATACATTGCACTAGCTGTACGTGGTCTGTCACAGGAACTAGAGAGCGATCTGTGGGTGTGGAGGTGGTAGTTATACTTGTGATATGGGGAGTGGTTAGTGGGTGTGAGGTCACTATGTTAAAGGCACATGCATGTCTCATCTACATCCTTCCTCCCCGAAACGACAGGCAAATACAAAGGTGACATGGCGACCACGGCTCATGCGCTAGGATAGCTAGGCAACATCGCCATAGCGGTCAGGCGGTTTGACCAGACGTCCCGCCCGGGTTCGCGTCTCGCCATCCACCCTTCCTGGAGGAGGAAGAGGCACCAGCGGGGACAGACGAACCTGAAAGGGAGAAACGGGAGGAAACGGAAGAGATCGCGGCACCGAAACCGGAGGGGATGCGGGTCCGGGAAGAGCGCGGGGGGGCGTGCGAGGACTAGTCGGAGTGTGTTGGAGCGGAGGGGGCGAAGGAGGAGCAGAGCGAGGCATGCAGGGAATCACGGGCAGGGCAACGGCCGGACGGGAAACAGGCAGCGGGGGAGCAAAGGGATCGGCGGCAGGAGGACGCGGCTCGTGGACGAGCCGAAGGTGCTGGCGAGACCGTCGGTAAATGGTCCCAGCGTAGTCGACGAAATAGGACCTGGGCGACCCCGCAGAGCCGACGACAGTAGCGAGCTTGGAGTGACCGGGAGTGGTCTGCATACGGACTACTTGACCGGGGAAGAGGGGCGGCAGCGGGTGGCAGGACCTGTCATGGGACCGCTTTTGGACGTCTTGCCTGAAGGCAATTCGTTTCTGAACCGCCGCAGGTGGAAGGACCGAGGGTATGAGGGATCGCTGGGCCACCGGGAGTGGGAGCCTGGTAGCGCGAGACATGAGCCGCTGAGCAGGTGAACCCATGGAAGGGTCGCGAGAGATGTTCCGAAGGCTGAGGAGGGCCAGGTGGAAGTCGGAGTTAATGCCACCACACTGTTCCAACAGGTGCTTAGCACTGCGGACCGCGCGCTCGGCCAAACCGTTGCTTTGCGGGTACTCCGGGCTGCTTGTGAAATGGCGAAAGTTCCATCTGGAAGCGAACGCTTTAAACTCGGAGCTCGTGAACTGGCTGCCATTGTCCGACTGCAGGCTTGCCGGGGGGCCAAAAGTGCTAAAGTGAGGGTCCAACCTGTCGATGACGGCCGAAGAGGTCACGAAAGGCAGCCGGTCAACCGCAAACCAGCTGGAGTAGAAGTCAACGAGTACCAGGAAATGTTTGCCCCGCCACTCGAAAATGTCTGTGGCGAGCGCCATCCAGGGCAGTCCGGGCGCGGGCTGCTGTAGAAGCGGCTGATGCTGCTGATGGGGGGCGCGGCTGTTGCAGGTGGAACACGATGAGACCCTCTCCCGGATGTACTTTGCCATATCCGGCCAATAGAACTGTGCCTTGGCGAGAGACAAAGTGGCTTCGGCCCCAGTGTGACCGCGGTGTGCGACCTGAAAATAGTGGTCGTGCAGCGCCGCGGGCACGACCACTTTGTGACCCTTCACCACCACGCCGTCGTGCAATACGAGCTCGTCCCGAATCAGGAAGTAGGGCACGGCTCCAGCCGGCAGTGCCGAGCGACGGTCAGGCCAGCCCTGCCGGATGACGGCAGACAGCTGTTGCAGGGCAGGGTCGTTGGTGGTGTGTTCAACCAGGGACTTCATCTGTGGCGAGGGGACGAAGTTCAATCGTAGTACTAGTAACTCGGACGTTTCGTATTGGTGGCGAGCAGTGGACGTCAGCGGGGCGCGAGACAACGTGTCGGCTACGAACATGTCCTTCCCCTTACGATACACCACCGTGAACGTGAAACGCTGGAGCTGCAGCAGCATGCGCTGCAGACGTGATGAGGCCACATGGATCGGTTTGTTGAGGATGGTAACAAGTGGTTGATGGTCAGTTTCAACGGTGAAAGTGTTGCCCACGATGTAGTCCCGGAATTTGGAGCAGGCAAACAGCACGGCCAGTAGCTCCTTCTCAATCTGCGCGTAGTGCTGTTCGGTGGCGGTCATGGTGCGGGACGCGAATGAGACAGGCATCTGCAGGCCGTCATGGACCTGGAGGCAGGCGGCACCGAGTCCGAATTGAGAGGCGTCGCAGGTGAGGACAATGGGATGCCGCAGGTCAAAGAACTTGAGCGTGGGTGTGCTGATCAGTTTAGACTTAAGAATGTCAAATGCCTTCTGATGATTGGGTAACCAAAGCCAGGAAGTGTCCTTTTTGATCAGATCCCTCAGGGGAGCGCTGAGCTCGCTTAGGTCGGGGATGAACTTCCCCAGGTAGTTTACCAAGCCGAGAAAGCGTTGCAGGCCTACCACGTTAGTAGGAGGAGGCATCCCTGAGATGGCAGTCGTTTTCTGCGGGTCTGGCTTCAGCCCCTCAGCGGTGAATACGTGTCCAACATAGGTGACCTCCGAGACGCGGAATCGGCACTTCTTGGGGTTCAGTTTCAAGTTGATTTGCCTGGCCCGGTCCAGGATCAGGCGGAGGTTGACATCGTGTTCGGCAACATCCTTACCGTAAATGAGGATGTCGTCAACAATTATGGCGCAAGGCAGATCTGAAAACAACTGTTCCATGGTTCGCTGGAATACCTCGCTGGCAGAGTTGATTCCGAAGGGCATTCGGAGGAACCGAAACCTTCCGTAGGGGGTGGCGAAGGTTGTCAAAATGGACGACCGCTCGTCCAGTGGTATCTGCCAGAATGAACTCTTGGCATCGAGGACCGAAAAGACCGTTGCTGGACCAACCCGTGCAGCGACGTCTTCCACCGTTCTCATAGGGTAGTGAGGGCGCCGAATGGCCAGGTTAAGGTCTCTGGGGTTGATGCAGATGCGTATCTCACTCATGTCCTTTTTAGCAGCAACAACCATGGAAGAGACCCAGCTGGTGGGCTCGACGACCGCCTTTAGGACGCCCATTTGTACCATACTGTGTAGGGTCGCCTCCACTTTGTCCCTCATGGCGAAGGAAATACGGTGAGGAGCATGGACCACAGGAACGATCTTATGGTCCACTTCAATCTTGTAGCTGCAGGGTAGTTTGCCCAGCTTATCATCAAAGCGGTCAGGATACTCGGCCAGCGGGTCCATAAGAGCCTGCACGTGGTGGATGTCCCGGTGGAAGGACACCAGTCCCATTTCCTGGCATGCCTGGATCCCCAGCAGGGGAACGCAACTTCGATTGAGAAGAAAGAAGGTGAGGGGCCGAGTGGCCTTCAGTATCTTACAGTGTAGTGTGGCCTTGCCCACAGGAGTAAGGATCTCCCCACCGTAGGCATGCAGGTTTGAGGTCTGAGAAAATATCTTCTCATTAGTCCTTAGGTCAGATCCGGCTTGCGAAGTAGTTCGGACCTGAGCTTCTCATCACGGAGACCGTAAACCAGTAGGTCCCTGATGACATTATCGGGGGTCCACGTCTCGAGGCGGCAGCGCCTGCCCAGGTCCCGCAGCGCAATGACATAGTTCTCAGCAGATTCCCCAGGGAGCTGACGCCGCGCGAACAGTTTAAAACGTTCTAAAATACAATTAGTAGGAATGTCACAAATAGCGTCAAACATAGCCAACAGACATGCCGGGTCCCGAGCTGATTCTCCAGGAGCGTAGACGAAGAAGTCCGAGCGAGTCAAGGCGTTGGGACCGGCCAAGTTGAGAAGCAGCGAGGCTTTGAGAGCGTCGGTGGCGCCAGGATGGGCAATCGTGAAATAGTGTTCAAAGTCGCGTTTGAATATGTCCCATCGAAGGGCGATGTCGAAATCGAAAACGAGCGCATCGGGCTTACGGGCAGAAGAGGCCATAACAAAAACAGTTAGGGGGGGAAACAAAAAACTGGGTCAAAATTAAATGATAAACCGATAAACGGGAGGCACAAGGTAAGTTATTTGACACCATGTAAAGGATTGATAACGAGGCATCGTTACTTTACTATCTTTATTCATACTGGTCATTATACATTGCACTAGCTGTACGTGGTCTGTCACAGGAACTAGAGAGCGATCTGTGGGTGTGGAGGTGGTAGTTATACTTGTGATATGGGGAGTGGTTAGTGGGTGTGAGGTCACTATGTTAAAGGCACATGCATGTCTCATCTACACGGTCTGCCAGCCAATTTTCTATCCATGTCAACACCCTACCCCCAATACCATGTGCTCTAATTTTAGTCACCAGTCTCCCGTGCAGGACCTTATCAAAGGCGTTCTGAAAGACTAGATAAACTACATCCACTGGCACCCCTTCAACCATTTTACTTGTCACATCCTCAAAAAATTCCAGAAGATTAGTCAAGCATGATTTCCCTTTCATAAATCCATGTTGACTTGGACTAATCCTTTTACTGCTATCCAAATGCCCCATTATTACCTCTTTAATAATTGACTCCAGCATCTTTCCCACCACCGAAGTCAGGCTAACTGGTGTGTAATTCCCCGTTTTCTCTCTTGCCCCTTTCTTGAAAAGTGGGATAACATTAGCTATCCTCCAATCCACAGGAAATGATCCTGAATCTATTGAACATTGGAAAATGATCACCAATGCGTCCACTATTTCTAGCCACCTCCCTGAGGACCCTGGGATGCAGACCATCAGGCCCAGGTGATTTATCATCCTTCAGTCCCATTAGCCTACCCAATACTATTTCTCGCCTAAAGAAAATGTCTTTCAGTTCCTCTACCCCCTTAGATCCTCTGTCCTCCAGTACATCTGGGGGATTGTTTGTGTCTTCCTTAGTGAAGACAGATCCGAAGTACCTATTCAACTCTTCTGCCATTTCCTTGTTGCCCATAATAATTTCACCTGTGTCTGCCTTCAAGGGACCCACATTTGACTTTGCTACTCTTTTTCCCTTAACATATCTAAAGAAGCTTTTACTGTCCTTCTTTATATTCCTGGCCAGCTTCCCTTCATACTTCATCTTTTCAGCCCGTATTGCCTGTTTTGTTTCCTGTTTTCCAATGAAAGTTTCCAAATCCTCTGGCTTCCGGCTACTCTTTGCTGTGTTATACATCTTTTCTTTTAGTTTTATTCTATCCCTAACTTTTCTTGTCAGCCACGGTTGCCTCCTACTCCCCTTAGAATCTTTCTTCCTTTTTGGAATGAAATGATCCTGCGTCTCCTGGATTATGCCCAGAAATTCCTGCCATTGCTGTTCCACCGTCATTCCTGCTAGGATCCCTTTCCTGTCTACCTTGGCTAGCTCCCCTCTCATGCCTTCATAGTCCCCTTTGTTCAACTGCATCACTGCCACTTCCGATTTAATGTTCTCCTTCTCAAATTGCAGATTAAAACTATTCATATTATGATCACTACCTCCAAGCGGTTCCTTTACCTCGAGTTCTCTTATCATATCTGGTTCATTGGACAACACTAAATCCAGAATTACCTTTTCTCTGGCCGGCTCCATCACAAGCTGCTCTAAGAATCCATCTCGAAGGCATTCTACAAACTCTCTTTCTTGGGGTCCTGAACCAACCTGATTTTCCCAGTCTACCTGCATATTGAAATCCCCCATCACCACAGTGGCATTAACTTTGTTACATGCCAGTTTTAACTCCTGCTGCAATTTACACCCTACATCCCGGCTACTATTTGGGGGTCTGTAAATAACACCTATTAGTGTCTGAAGAAGGGTTTCGGCCCGAAACGTTACCTATTTCCTTCGCTCCATAGATGCTGCTGCACCCGCTGAGTTTCTCCAGCATTTTTGTGTACCTCCTATTAGTGTCTTCTTGCCTTTACAATTCCTCAACTCAATCCACAGTGACTACCTCATCAGTCCCTATGTCTTCCCTCACAAGTGACTGAATTCCATCCCTCACCAGCAGACCTACCCCCCTCCTCTGCCCACCTGCCTGTCCTTTCTATAGGATGTATAACCCTGATAATTAAGTTCCCAGGCCCGATCTTCCTGCAGCCACGTCTTAGTAATCCCCACTATGTCATATCTACCAACCTGTAACTGAGCCTCAAGCTCATCTACTTTACTTCTTATACTTTGTGCATTCATATACAATACTTTTAATTCCTTACGCATCTCACCTTTCACATCGATCCCTATTACACTTGGCCATACTCTCTTATCCCTTTGTGAACTTCATTTCCCGTTAATTCTGGGGTCATTAACCATCCCTTTACTCTCTTTCCCTTTAACTCCATCCTCGACTATCCCATTTGACACCCCAAACAGCTGGCACTGGTCTATACAGACATTTTTAACCAGTCTCTCCAAACATGTACTGTCCCTGCCTGCTTCAAAGTCTCCACTATTGTCCCTCTACCCAATAAGTCAAGGATTACTTGTCAATTACTACAGGCCTGTCGCACTGACCTCTGTAGTCATGAAGACAGTCGAAAGGCTTGTGCTGGCCAAGCTGAAGAATATCACAATCCCTCTGCTGGATCCTATGCAGTTTGCATATCGGGCCAATAGATCTGTGGATGATGCAGTCAACCTGGGCCTGCACTTCATCCTACAGCACCTAGAGCGCCAGGGGACCTATGCGAGGATCCTGTTTGTAGATTTTAGCTCTGCATTCAACACCATTGTTCCAGAGCTACTACACTCCAAACTTTCCGAGTTGACTGTGCCTGAACCCCTCTGTCAGTGGATCACCAGCTTCCTGACAGACAGGAAGCAGCATGTGAGGCTGGGAAAGCACATCTCGGACCCGCAAACGCTCAGCATAGGAGCACCGCAAGGCTGCGTACTCTCTCCTCTCCTCTACTCTCTCTACACCAATCACTGCACCTCCACAGACACCTCTGTCAAGCTTCTCAAGTTTGCGGATGACACAACCCTGATTGGACTGATCCAGGATGGGGAGGAATCTGCCTACAGACAGGAAGTGTCACAGCTGGTGTCCTGGTGCCATCGCAACAACCTGGAGCTCAATGCTCTTAAGACAGTGGAATTGATTGTGGACTTTAGGAGAGCTCCCCCTCCCCTCACCCCACTCACCATCAACAACACCAAAGTCACATCTGTGGAGTATTTTAAGTTCCTGGGAACCATCATCTCGAAGTACCTTAAGTGGGGGGCCACCATCGACCACAGTCAAAAAGGCACAACAGAGTCTGAAGAAGGGTTTCGGCCCGAAACGTTACCTATTTCCTTCGCTCCATAGATGCTGCTGCACCCGCTGAGTTTCTCCAGCATTTTTGTGTACCTTCGATTTTCCAGCATCTGCAGTTCCTTCTTTAACACAACAGAGGATGTACTTGTTATGGCAGCTGAGGAAGTTCAATCTGCCACAGGCAATGATGATCCAATTCAACACGGCCATCGTAGAGTCTGTTCTCACCTTCTCCATCATGGTCTGGTTTGGCTCAGCCACCAAGCACGACACATGGAGGCTACAGCGAATTGTCCGATCAGCAGAGAAGGTTATTGGGTACAACCTTCCCTCCATTGATAGACAATAGACAATAGGTGCAGGAGCAGGCCATTTGGCCCTTCGAGCCAGCACCGCCATTCAATGTGATCATGGCTGATCATCCCAAATCAGTACCCCGTTCCTGCCTTTTCGCCATATCCCCTGACTCCACTATCTTTAAGAGCCCTCTCTAGCTCTCTCTTGAAAGCATCCATAGAACCTCCCTCCACGGCCCTCTAAGGCAGAGAATTCTACACACTGACAACTCTCTGTGAGAAAAAGTGTTTCCTCGTCTCCATTAAGACTAAATGGCCTACCCCTTATTCTTAAACTGTGGCCCATGGTTCTGGACTCCCCCAACATCGGGAACATGTTTCCTGCCTCCAGCGTGGTCCAAACCCTTAACAATCTTACATGTTTCAATAAGATTCCCTCTCATCCTTCAAAACTCCAGAGTGTACAAGCCCAGCTGCTTCATTCTCTCAGCATATGACAGTCCCGCCATCCCGGGAATTAACCTTGTAAACCTACGCTGCACTCCCTCAATAGCAAGAATGTCCTTCCTCAAATTAGCGGACCAAAACGACACACAATACTCCAGGTGTGGTCTCACTAGGGCTCTAACTGCAGAAGGAATTCTTTGCTCCTATACTCGACTCCTCTTGTTATAAAGGCCAATATGCCATTTGCTTCCTTTACTGCCTGCTGTACCTGCATGCTTACTTTCATAGACTGATGAACCCCCAGATCCCGTTGTACTTCCCCTTTTCCCAACTTGACACCATTTAGATAGTAATCCGCCTTCCTGTTTTTGCTACCAAAGTGGATAACCTCACATTTATCCACATTAAACTTCATCTGTCATGCATCCGCCCACTCCCCCAACCTGTCCAAGTCACCCTGCATTCTCATAGCATCCTCCTCACAGTTCACACTGCCACCCAGCTTTGTGTCATCTGCAAACTTGCTAGTTACTTTGAATCCCTTCATCCAAATCATTGATGTATATTGCAATAGTAAATGTGAACTGTACACTGCAAGGGCCAGGAAGCGAGCAGGCAAGATCATCTCTGAACCCTCTCACCCTGGCCACAAACGCTTTGAATCACTTCCCTCTGGAAGGCGACTCCGGATTGTCAAAGCTGCCACAGCCAGACATAAAAACAGTTTTTATCCACGAGTAGTTGCTCTACTCAACAGCCAAAAATCTGTAGCCTCCCTTTGATCTGGTATTTTGTTGGTTCACATGCTTGATCAATGGTGTTTTATCATTAATGTTTTATTATTATTCATGTTTAGTGTTATCTGAGTCATTCGTAACTGCCACTGTATGTCATGTTGTTACTTGTGGGCGGAGCACCAAGGCAATTTCCTTGTATGTGAATACTTCGCCAATAAACTTACTTACTTACATCTTTCATATAGCATGGTGCCCAGAACTGAACACAATACCCCAAATGTGGCATCACCCACGTGTTTTTGTGTGTGTGTGCGGGTGCGTGCGTGCGCGTATGTGTGTGTGTGCATGCGTGCGTGTGAGTGTGATTGCGTGCGTACATGCATGTGTGCGTGTGTGTGTATTTATGTGTGTGTGCGTGTGTGCGTGCTTGCCTGTGTGTGTGTGTACGTGCATGCGTGTGTGTGCATGCACATGTGTGTGTGCGTACTTGTGTGTGCGTGTGTGCATGCGTGTGTGTGTAGGTGCATGCGTACATGTGTGTGTGTTTATTTATGTGTACGTGAGTATGTGTGTGTGCGCATGAGTGTGCGTGTGAGTTTGTGCGTGTGTGTGTGCGTGTGTGTGTTCGTGAGTATGTGTGTGTGTGTGTATGTGTGAGTGAGTAATATTTAATTATGTGTATATTTTTTTACTCTAGTTTCTTGTTTGTTATATGTGTTTGTGTCACAGATTGGGTTTAGTGAAGAGTTAAACCCCTCCGTTCTCTTCCCCAGCGATAGGCTTTATACTCAGCACCATACTTCCACATCCTACACGATTCCTCTCCTGCAGCTGGGCTGTGAACGATGTCACCAATTAATACCACTTTAGTAACAATCAATGTCAATTTAGAGGCAGTCTCATGTTGTGAACCCTATCGCCGCGGGAAATAGTGCGATGCCCCTTGGATGCTCAGATACCAGGGAGAGGAAGCTGTCAGGTTGGATGGACACAAAATGCTGGAGTAACTCAGCGGGACAGGCAGCATCTCTGGATTAAAGGAATAGATGACATTTCTGGCCCGTCTTCAGACTGAGATTCAGGAGAGAGATAAACAAGAGGTATGGAAAGTTACAAAGAACAAATGAATGAAAGGCAGGAAAAGAACAAATCAATGCCAGCAACGTTAATCAATGAAATATTGTGCCCACAATGGTCCATTGTTGGCTGTGGAAAAGGTGATAATGAGTGGATACAAACATTGAAACTAAACAGGACGGCAGTGACTGGGGTGAGACACCTTGATTGTGCTGGTGGCCTTGCTGAGGCAGCATGAAGTGTAGATGGTGTCGATGGAAGAGTCAAGAGAGTTTTATTGTCATGCCACTGGTCGATAGTCATTGATAGTCAAGAGTCAAGAGAGTTTATTGTCATGTATCCCAGATAGGACAATGAAATTCTTACTTGCTGCAGCACAACAGAATAAATAAACATACTACAGAAGGTGAGATAAAAAGTTAAATGTGTCTATAAACTATAGACCATATATCTATATAATTAAAAGTCTCATCTTGACCACTTCCTGTTTGCACTGTTTTATGATTTTAGAAAAAATGCTACCACATATGGCTGAGATTTATTGGCCATCTTACTCAGAGTCCTCCTCCACTGCGCAAGCCCGGGGATTTTTTTCATCGATGAAAAATAAAAGACTTATTAGTGTTTTAAAAATCTTGAGATTCTCTCTCTTGTCAATCACCTCCATGAAGGCCACACCCCTTCTGGACGGAGGGGGGAGGGACTATAAAACCCAGAAGTGAGGGCGTGGCTCAGTCTGTCTGCAAGATGGAGAGGGAGAGATGACTCTCTGTCTGAGCTGGGAAACTACAGAACACTGTGAGTATGCTATGTACTTGAATAAATGATTTGTTAGCCCTTAATGGAAATGCAATGAGCTGTTTGACTTGAGCCTGCCCTGTGCTTGAAAGTGCAATGGCAATGGAAATAAAGTGAAAATGCGATAGCTGTTTGGCTTGAGCCTGCCCTGTGCTTGAAAGTGCAATGGCAATGGAAATGAAGTAAAATGCAATCAGCTGTTTGGCTTGAGCCTGCCCTGTGCTTGAAAGTGCAATGGCAATGGAAATGAAAATGCAATCAGCTGTTCGGCTTGAGCCTGCCCTGTGCTTGAAAGTGCAATGGCAATGGAAATGAAGTGAAAATGCAATCAGCTGTTTGGCTTGAGCCTGCCCTGTGGCTTGAAAGTGCAATGGCAATGGAAATGAAAATGCAATCAGCTGTTCGGCTTGAGCCTGCCCTGTGCTTGAAAGTGCAATGGCAATGGAAATTAGGTGAAAATGCTATCAGTTGTTTGGCTTGGCCTGCCCTGTGCTTGAAACTGCAATGCAATTGGAAATGAAATGAAATAAGTTGTTTGGCCTGTCTGAAACCACTAACTTCGGCCTACAAGGCCCCTATTAGCCAAGAAACCAGTCCCTTTTGCCTAAATGCCCCGTATTAGCCCAGGAGGAGCATTTTGGCCCAAAAGGTCCGTGCCAGGCCAGGAAAAGTCCAGAAAAAGTGCCTTTCACTGAGATTTCACTCTGATTTTTTTTTTAAAGAGCCCCTCAGTCCATCAGGCCTGTACTAGCCCAGGAGTCCCTTTGGCCCACCAGTAAGTATTCCCCCTGGAAGTATTAAACCTCACCCCAGTATTTATCTCCCTCCCTTCATTTGCTCCCTGTGAGATCCAGACCCAGGATAGACTTTACTCCCTTCATTGGCTGTGATTTGCAGAAAAAATACCCTCTCCCCCTTCTCTCTCTCACAGAGTCTCTCACCTGTTTTGGGCAGAATTTCTGGCAGTTTCTGAGCTACCAGCCCACCAGGCCTGAGTGACTGAGCTGCCAGCCCACGGCCTGAGTGACTGAGCTGTCAGCCCAAGAATCCATTCGGCCCACAATGTCCATACTAGCCCTCTGGAAACCAGTCCCTTCGCCCACAACACCCATACAAGTGCGCCAGAACCGCCCCCCCCCCCCCCCCTCTGGCCAGCAATATTGGAATTGGGGAGAGGTGTAATTGCGTTGGGGACCAGCCCTCTCGTGTGAACATGGGACTCAACGGATCCCACTTAGTTTAGCACAAAATAAATAAACAGATAAAGTGCAATAGTAATAATGGACTGTTATTGTTCAGAGCTTATTTGATGCCGTGTTTAGTCGCCTGATGGCTGTGGGGAACAAGCTGTTCATGAATCTAGATGTAACAGATTTCAGGCTCCTGTACTTTCATCCCGATGGCAATGGAGAAATGATTGTGTGACCAGGATGTTGTGGGTCTTTGATGATGTTGGCAGCCTTTTTGAGGCAGCGACTGTGATTGATTCCTTCATTGGTGGGGAGGTCAAAGCCGGTGATGGACTGGGCAGTGGTCACAACTTTCTGCATCTTTTCCACTCCTGGACGTTCAAGTTGCCGTACCAGACCCGATGCAACCAGTCAGTATAGCTCTCTACTGTGCACCTGTAGAAGTTCGAGAGAGTCCTTCTTGACAACCGAATCTCCGTAATCTTCTCAGGAAGTAGAGGCGCTGTGTGCCTTCTTGTAATTGCATCAGTTGTGCCATCACACTGTGCCAGGGCTCATTACGAGCCTAATCGGGGGGGCACCAGGGGGGCCACAGCAGCAGTGCCACAGCAGCAGCGCCAACCCGGAGCATGCGCCCTTTTTAGGGCGGGCACCTACGGATGTCGAACCGGATGGTATCACCCTGCTGCAGACTTCTGCTGCCTCAAACGCAAGAAGAAGGAGTGTGCTGGGACCAGGAAAGATCTTCAGAAATATACACACCCAGGAATTTGCAGTTTTTGACTCTTTCCACCATCGACCCGTTGATATAAACGGGATTGAGGGTCCCTATCCAACCCCTTCAAAAGTCCACAATCAGTTCCTTGGTTTTGCTGATGTTGAGAGCCAGGTTGTTGTGCTGGCACCATTTGGTCAGTCGGTCGATCTCACTTCTATACTCCCACATCACCATCTGTAATTCGTCCCACAACAGTGGTGTCGTCGGCGAACTTGATGATGGAGTTCGCACTATGTCCGGCTACGCTGTCATTAGTATAGAGTGAGTACAGCAGGGGGCTGAGCACACAGCCTTGAGGTGCTCCCATGCTGATTGTTATCGAGGCTGACACATTTCCACCAATACAGACAGATTGTGGTCTGTGGATCAGGAAGTCAAGGATCCAATTGCAGAGGGATGCGCAGAGACCTATATACGTGAGCTTGGTAACCAGCTTGGAGGGGATGATTGTATTAAATGGCGAGCTGTACTCTATGAACAACAGCCCGACATACGAGTTTTTGTTGTCCAAGTGGTCCAAAGCGGAGTGGAGAGCCAGCGAGATCGCATCCACCGTTGACCTGTTGTGGCGGGATGCGAACCGCAGTGGGTCGAGGTTTTGTCGAGTTAGGAGTTGATCTGCGCCATGATCAACCTCTCAAAACACTTCATCACCACAGATGTTAATGCCACTGGTCGATAGTCGTCGAAGCATGTCACCTTGCTCTTCTTGGGCACCGGTATTATTGATGCCCTTTTAAAGCAGGTGGGAACGTCAGACCTCAGTAATGAGAGGTTGAAAACGTCCTCAAAAACTCCAACCAGTTGGTCCGCAGAGGTTTTCAGAACTCGACTGGGTTCACCGATCAAGGCTCTGTGCTGGAATCGCAGCTATTTACAATATACATCAATGATTTGGATGAAGGGATTCAAAGTAACATTAGCAAATTTGCAGATGACACAAAGCTGGGTGGCAGTGTGAACTGTGAGGAGGATGCTATGAGAATGCAGCGCGACTTGGACAAAGGACATTTATTATTCACTACACCAATCGGTGTAGTGAAATTTATACTTGCCATGCAGCACACAAATAAAGATAAGACACAACATCAAAGAATTTAACAAAAAACATAAAAACATCCCCCCACAATGGTTCCCACTGAGGGGGAAGGCAGCAAAGTCCAGTCCCATCCCCAGTTCACCCATAGTCGGGGCCTATTGAGGCCTCTGCAGTCGCCGATACGGCAGCCCGATGCTTCAGGTCCTCTCGCCGGATGATGAAGCTCTGGCGTCGGGTGAACACTCTCAGCGGCCCGGAGTGTCTGGAGTGGCCGCCTCCTCCCAGTAGACCGCGGCTCCCGAAGCCCACGAGCCGCGCTGGTCGGAGCTCCGACTCTGGCGACCTCGTCGTGAGATCCCAGGCTCCGCGGTGTTTAAAGCTCAGCGTCGCCCGCGGCTGGAAGCCCCACAGACCGCAGACCACAGACCGCAGCTCCGCGATGTTGGAGCCGACGGTCACAGCACTCCGGAGCTTACTGCACGGCGACCCGGGTAAGGCATCACCCGCTCCGCGATGGTGCTTCAGCGCTGTGCCGCCACCGCTATTTCCCCCTTCCCCCCCCCCCCCCACCCTCCACATAAAAAGACTAAAAGACCTCCAAAACAAACACTTTTAACTAACTAAATATTAAAAAAGGGTGAAAAGACTAACAGCTGCTGGCAGGGCAGCCATACTCGACGGCGCCCCAGGTGGACAGGTTGGGGGAGTGGGTAGATGCATGGCAGATGAAGTTTAACGCGGATAAATGTGAGGTTATCCACTTTGGTATCAAAAACAGGAAGGCAGATTACTATTTGAATGGCGTCAAGTTGGGAAATGGGGAAGTACAACGGGATCTGGGGGTCATTGTTCATCAGTCAATGAAAGTAAGCATGCAGGTACAGCAGGCAGTGAAGAAAGCGAATGGCATGTTGGCCTTTATAACAAGAGCAGTCGAGTATAGGAGCAAAAAGGTCCTTCTGCAGTTGTACAGGGCCTTAATGAGACCACACCTGGAGTATTGTGTGCAGTTTTGGTCCCCTAATTTGAGGAAGGACATTCTTGATATTGAGGGAGTGCATCCTGGGAATTATCAAGGATAATTCCCGGGATGGCAGGACTGTCATATGCTGAGAGAATGGAGCAGCTGGGCTTGTACACTCTGGAGTTTAGAAGGATGAGAGGGGATCTTATTGAAGTATAGGATTGTTAAGGGTTTGGACAGGCTAGAGGCAGGAAACATGTTCCCGGTGTTGGGGGAGTCCAGAACCAGGGGCCACAGTTTAAGAATAAGAGGTAAGCCATTTAGAGCGGAGACGAGGAAACACTTTTTCTCACAGAGAGTTGTGAGTCTGGAATTCTCTGCCTCAGAGGGTGTTGGAGGCTGGTTCTCTAGATACTTTAAAGAGAGACTTAGAAAGGGCTCTTAAAGATAGGGGATATGGGAAGAAGGCAGGAACAGCGTATTGATTGGGGATGATCAGCCATGATCACATTGAATGGCGGTGCTGGCTCGAAGGGCCGAATGGCCTACTCGTGCACCTATTGTCTATTGTCTATTGTCTAGACCATCAGATCCAGGTGCTATCCGAGGATTGATGCCTCTGAAGGATCTTCTGACGTCTGCCTCTCTGACTGTGACTGTAATACCATCATGGTGAATGCAGGCTCGGTCCGGCACATCAGTGTTCTCCCTATCAACGCATTGAGCTTGTCAACGCATTGAGCTTGTTCACTGTCATTTGAGCTGCCTCCTGATTTTGCCTTGTAGGAGGTGATGGCATTCAAGCCCCGCCACAGTTGCCGAACATCCGTCTCATCCTTAGAGCAGAAGTTCCTTTTGGCCTTTTGGATGGCCTTACCAAGGTCGTATCTGGATTTCTTATAGACCTCTGCGTCACCAGACCTGACTGCTCGGGATCTGGTCTTCAGAAGTATGCGGATCTCATGGTTCATCCAAGGCTTCTGTTTAGGAAACACCCAGTCGGCTTTTGATGGGTCGCAGTCCTCCACACATTTCCTTATGAAATTGACTTTCAGAAGGCTTTCGACAAGGTCCCACATAAGAGATTAATATACAAACTTAAAGCACATGGTATTGGGAGTTCAGTATTGATGTGGGTTGAGAACTGGCTGGCAGACAGGAAGCAAAGAGTAGGAGTAAACGGGTCCTTTTCAGAATGGCAGGCAGTGACTAGTGGGGTACCGCAAGGCTCAGTGCTGGGACCCCAGCTATTTACAATATATATTAATGATTTGGACGAGGGAATTGAATGCAACATCTCCAAGTTTGCGGATGACACGAAGCTGGGGGGCAGTGTTAACTGTGAAGAGGATGCTAGGAGGCTGCAAGATGACTTGGAATAGGCTGGGTGAGTGGGCAAATGCATGACAGATGCAGTTTAATGTGGATAAATGTGAAGTTATCCACTTTGGTGGCAAAAACAGGAAAGTAGACTATTACCTGAATTGTGGCCGATTAGGAAAAGGGGAGATGCAACGAGACCTGGGTGTCATGGTACACCAGTCATTGAAAGTGGGCATGCAGGTGCAGCAGGCAGTGAAGAAAGCGAATGGTATGTTAGCATTCATAGCAAAAGGATTTGAGTATAGGAGCAGGGAGGTTCTACTGCAGTTGTACAGGGTCTTGGTGAGACCTCACCTGGAATATTGCGTACAGTTTTGGTCTCCTAATCTGAGGAAGGACATTTTTGCCAGAGGGAGTACAGAGAAGGTTCACCAGACTGATTCCTGGGATGTCATGACTTTCATATGAGGAAAGACTGGATAGACTCGGCTTGTACTCGCTGGAATTTAGAAGATTGAGGGGGGATCTTATAGAAACTTACAAAATTCTTAAGGGGTTGGACAGGCTAAATGCAGGAAGATTGTTCCCGATGTTGGGAAAGTCCAGAACAAGGGGTCACAGTTTAAGGATAAAGGGGAAATCTTTTAGGACTGAGATGAGAAAAACATTTTTTACACAGAGAGTGGTGAATCTCTGGAATTCTCTGCCACAGAATGTAGTTGAGGCCAGTTCATTGGCTATATTTAAGAGGGAGTTAGATGTGGCCCTTGTGGCTAAAGGGATCAGGGGGTATGGAGAGAAAGCAGGTACAGGATACTGAGTTGGATGATCAGCCATGATCATATTGAATGGCGGTGCAGGCTCAAAAGGCTGAAAGGCCGAATGGCCTACTCCTGCACCTATTTTCTATGTTTCTATGAAAGCTGTAACGACTGTGGATAATTCATTCAGGTCCGTTGCCGAGTCCTTGAACATTGCCCAGTCTACAGACTCCAAACAGTCCTGAAGTTGTTCATCTGCCTCCCCAGACCAGCTCTGTGCAGTCCTCACCTCTGGGGGTGCACTCTTCAGTTGCTGCCTGTAGGCAGGAAGAAGCAGCACCACGGTATGGTCGGATTTACCGAAGTGAGGGCGAGGGATAGAGCGATAGGCATCCTTGATGGTCGTGTAGCAGTGTTCGAGGGTGTTTGGTCCTCTGCTGCTGCAGGAGACATGTTCGTGGAAGTTAGAGAGCGATTTCTTAAGGTTGGCTTTGTTGAAATCCCCGATAATGGTGGCAAATGCCTCGGGGAAGGCCGTCTGGTGTTTGTTGAACACGGCGTGCAGCTCCCCCAGTGCCAGGTGGGATGTAGATTGTGGTCAGGATGATGGAGGTGAATTCCCTCGGTAGGTAGAAGAGGCTGCACTTCACCACCAGATGTTCGAGGTGCGGAGAGCAGGAGTTAGATAGGACTGCCACGTCTGAGCACCATGCAGAGTTGACCATGAGGCAGACATGTGTCGGAAGGAACTGCAGATGCTGGTTTAAACTGAAGATAGACACAAAACGCTGTAGTAACTCAGTGGGACAGACAGCACCTCTGGAGAGAAGGAATAGGTGACGTTTCAGGTCGTGACTCTTCTTCAGGCTGAGAGTCAGGGGAAAGGGAAATGAGAGATATAAACAGTGGTATAGAGAGATGTAGAATAAGTTTAGTTTTATTAGAGATACAGCACGACACAGGCCCTTCGGACCACCAAGTCCTCACCAACCGGTGATCCCGAACACTATCCGATACACACTAGGGACAATTCACACTTAAACCAAGCCAATTAAGTTTCAAACCTCTAGGTCTTTGAATTGGGGGAGGAAGACCATGCAGGTCACAGGAAGAACGTACAAACTCAGTACAGACAGCACCCGTAGTCGGGATCGAACCCAGGTCTCTGGTGCTGTAAGGCAGCAACTCTACCGCTGCACCACCATGCTGCCCGAGGAATGAAATAAAAAATGTGCAACTGGGTTAAAAGGGTTAAAATTCAGTCTGAAGTAGGGTCTCGACCTGAAACGTCACCCATTCGCTCTCTCCAGAGATGCTGCCTGTCCCGCTGAGTCACTCCAGCATTTTGTGTCTATCTTCAGCTGGTTTAAAAAAACATGGTCATAGAATCGTAGAGCAGGAGGTATCACAGAGAGGGAACATTGGATGGAGATGGATTGACCCAGACGTTTATGTAAAAGCACTTTCCAGATATTCATCACAAATGAATTTGGAATGGGTGTCTCTGGTCTCATAACAAATCCATGGGGGACAGAGATACAGCGATCCCTGCTGTCAGATTTAGCTCATAGGGCTAAAGGAATCAAGGGATATGGGGAAAAAGCAGGAATCGGGTACTGATTTTGGATGATCAGCCATGATCATATTGGATGGCAGTGCTGGTTCGAAGGGCCGAATGGCCTACTCCTGCACTTATGTTTCCATGTTTCTATGTTGTATGCTGCTAACTCCTTTAGGCTGCTGTTCGGAAGAATGATCGCAATTGGAGTAAATCGCTCCAATTTCTCAAGACAAACAGCGATCTGCTTTGTCCCAGACAGCGGCAGAACTGTTTATGTTCACCAGGAAGAAATCCACCTTGACATTTTTTGCTTTCCTTGATTAAGTCCACGACAATAATTTGTTTGTGTAGGAAGAAACTGCAAATGGTGGTTTACACCAAAGATAGACACAAAATGCTGGAGTAACTCAGTGGGACAGGCAGCATCAAAATCAAAAGACAGGTTGCTGTCTGTCCTGCTCAGTTACTCCGACATTTTGTGTCTACCGACAATAAGTTTTTTGTGTTTTTAGTTTAGTTTAGTAACAGCACAGAAATAGGCCCTTCGGCCCATTGAGTCCACGCCCACCAGCAATCATGCTGTACTATCCTACGTATTAGGGACAATTTCAATTTTTACCGAAGCCACTCTACTGCTGCGCCACCGTGCCGTCCTGGAACGACCAGGAAACGTTACGTTAACCACTTACGAATGTCAAAGTGTTATCGACATCACAATGAATCATTTCATGATACCTCATTGAGAGTTTTGTGGCGACACGGTGGCGCAGCGGTAGAGTTGCTGCCTTACATTAGAATACACCCTGATATTCATGGATATAATACTAAAGACTCATATAATAAAATATCTTTATACGCGGATGATATATTATTGTATATTACAAAACCTCAAATCACTATACCAAATATATTAAATTTAATTGAAGACTTCGGATCTTTTTCTGGATATAGAATAAATTGGAATAAAAGTGAAATTATGTCAATAAAACCGAAAGATTCAACACATCTTTTAAAACTCCCTTTTAAAATAGCTACAGAAAAATTTAAATATTTGGGAATCGAAATTACCAGAACATATCAAGGTATGTTCGGGGCAAATTTTGACCCCCTACTTAATAAATTAAATACACTAATTAAATTCTGGAAAACGCTCCCGATGTCTTTAATAGGCCGAATAAACGCAATAAAAATGATCTTTTTACCACAAATTTTATACCTATTTCAATCAATTCCTATATACTTACCTAAGAAGTTTTTTAAAAAACTCGACTCAGATATCACTAATTTTATATGGGACTATAAATCACATAGAATACAAAAAACTCATCTGAATAAACCTAAAGTATTGGGGGGTTTAGCACTACCTAATTTTATGTATTATTATTGGTCAGTAAATATTAAAAACATGATTCAACTGATGGATAACTCCGCCCAGCAAGTAGACTGGATTGTAATGGAGAAAGAGGATTGCTCCTCTAGAAACATTGGAGCGATCCTCCTCTCTCCAATGAAACTGAATAACATAAATTATAATAAGAACCCAATTATTCATAGTACAATCCGTATTTGGAAACAAATAAAACAAAATTTAAAATTAAGAAATTTATCACTTTTATTACCTAGTCAATAACCCTTCGTTTAGTACTTCTATTATAGATAAAGCTTATACACAATGGGATAGACTAGGAATTAAAACGCTTGGTGACTTGTATGAAACTGGAAAATTACTTTCATTTCAACAATTACAAATAAAATATAAACTCGGAAATAATCAATATTTTAAATATTTTCAAATATGCGACTATTTGAAAAAATATACAAAAGATCATTATAATAACCCAGTAGATGTATTGGACGAGGCAATGCAGATAAAAGCTGAATCAGCAAACTTAATATCATATTTGTATAATATTATTTTAAATGTACAAATACCACCTACGGAGGGTATTAGAAGAGACTGGGAACAAGAGTTAGCTATTAAAATTTCAAAGGAAAGTTGGAATGAATACTTATTAAACGTGCATAAATGCTCGATTAATGTAAGACACACTTTAATACAATTTAAAATTTTACATAGATTATATTATTCGAAAACTAAAATTCATAAAATTTTCCCAAACGTATCATCTATTTGTGATAAATGTCAATCCCAAGAAGCAACTATAGCGCACTCATTTGTCTTCTGTACAAAAATTCAAAAATTTTGGAATGAAATTTTTGAAATCTTTACAAAGTTATTTAAAACAAGACTGATACCCAAAGCAGAATGGATTATCTTCGGAATAACGGAAGATGATCCAGAACTAAATGTGTTTCAAAAGAAATTAATGGACTATGGGTTAATAACTGGAAAAAAGCTAATTCTAAAATTTTGGAAGAAGGCTCCAATACCAACTATAAATATGTGGATTTCAAATATGTTTGAAACATTACACCTAGAAGAGATAAGACTCCTCCTAGCAGGTAAACCAGATCACTTCCACCTGACGTGGTCTGCATTTATAGAATTATTACAAACATAGGGTGCAAAAGTACTTTAAAAAAATAAAAAATTGAGGTCAGGTAAGGGGGGATGATAGTTGAAGAGTTGGTATGTCCTATTTACGTGATGCTCAAAAAAAACATTTGTTTTTCTTTTTTTCTCTTTCTCTTTTTTTTTTTCTTAGGGCCTATTTCTTAACTCTTTTTCTTTTGTTTTTAATTTCGCTCTTATAGGGTCTTCGTCCTTTTTTGTTGTTACATTTTCTACACTTTTCTACACTTGCACTTTTTCCTTCACTTTCTTCTTTCTTTCAATCTTTTCCTTTTCTAGTGTAAAAAAATAAATAAAGGGAGTACATTAATTGTAAGAAGATATAAATGACGAGTATTAATGTATGTGGTTGTAATGTAATGTACTTCTAATAAATAAAAAATTAAAAAAAAAAATAATAATAATAATAATAATAATAATAATAATAATAATAATAATGAAGTTAAAATCTAAATGAGTGCAGGTTATAGTTCCCTGAAAGTGGTGTCACAGGTAGACAGGGAGGTGAAATAGGCTTGTGGTACATTGGCCATCATTGGTCAGAGCATTTAGTATAGAAGTTGGGAGGTCATGTTACAGTTATACAACACTCCCATTCAACATGTGACGCCACTTTCCGGGAACTGTGTACCTGCGCTGCTAGATCCTTCTACTCTACAACATTCCCTGTTTACCTCTGACGCCGCTTTCAGGAAAGTATAAACCTGCGCTCCTTTAGACTTTCCACGCTGTATCTCTAAACTAAACCAATGTGAACGTGTGATCACGGGCCGGTGTGGGCTCGATGGGCCGAAGGGCCTGTTTCCGCGCTGTATCTTTAAAGTAAACTAAACTAAAGCTTTAAGTTCCAAGGAGTCAATATCACCAACAACTTCTCCTGGACCACCCACATTGAAGCAACGACCAAGAAAGCAGACCAACGTCTCCACTGCCTTAGAAGGCTTATAGTCCTGTCCCACGGTGCGAGTACATTCCAAGAGCTCTCCCGAGTTTGTCCTGATTCGAACTGGGAGATTTACGGTAATGGCCACTCGTCGGTACTCGGGGCTCTCGTGGACATTTTCCAACGTGTTGAAAAATCTTCACGATTCTTCCCTTCTTACCTGCCGTTAGCGAGTCTTCCTGAGTACCTGCCGTTAGTGTTACGAGCCGCTAAGAGACGTCCCCGAGCTCCGACGTACCCGCTACGTTCATTCTCCGTGCTTACCACCAGTTTGATTTTTTTTTAAACTCGGGAGAGCTCTTGAATGAACTTGCACTGTGGGACAGGGCTATTAGGAAGTTCAGCATGTCCACTACAACTCACCAACTTCCACAGATGCGCTGTAGAAAGCATTTTATCGGGATGCATCACAGCACCTTTGGGAACAGCTCCATCCAACAAGAAATTGCAGAGAGTGGACGAGCCCACACCATCACACAAACCAACCTCCCTTCCATCAACTCCATCTACACCTCGCGCTGCCTTGGTAAGGCCAGCAGTATAACCAAGGACCAGTCTCACCCCGGTCACTCCCTCTTCTCCCCTCTCCCATCAGGCAAGAGGGACAGAAGTTTGAAAACGCACTTCACCAAAATCAGAGGCAGTTTCTTCCCGGCTGTTATCAGGCAACTGAACCGTCCTCTCACCAACTGGAGAGCGGTCCTCACCTCCCATCTACCTCATTGGAGACCCTCGGACTCTCTTTAATCGGACTTTACCTTGAACTAAACGTTATTCCCTTTAACCTGTATCTGTACACTGTGGACGGCTCCATTGTAATCATGTATAGTCTTTCTGCTGCTGGATAGCACGCAACATAAAAGCTTTTCACTGTACCTCGTTGTGTGTGTGTGTGTGTGTGTGTGTGTGTGTGTGTGTGTGTGTGTGTGTGTGTGTGTGTGTGTGTGTGTGTGTGTGTGTGTGTGTGTGTGTGTGTGTGTGTGTGTGTGTGTGTGTGTGTGTGTGTGTGTGTGTGTGTGTGTGTGTGTGTGTGTGTGTGTGTGTGTGCTAACCTTGTACCTTGAGATCCCTCTGTTCCTCCACACTGTTCACTCTCTCTCTCCCTCTCCCTCCCTCCCTCTCCCTCCCTCCCTCTCTCCATCCCTCCTTCCCATCACTTCTCCGTCCCACCTTCTCTCAACCCTTTCCTCCTCCCCTTCTCCCACCATTATCTTTCTCTTCCTCCCCTCTCTTTCTCTTTCCCTCTCTCTCTCTCTCTCTCTCTCTCTCTCTCTCTCTCTCTCTCTCTCTCTCTCTCTCTCTCTCTCTCTCTCTCTCTCTCCCTCTCTCTCTCTCTCCCTAGCTGTACCCTTCCCTCTCTCCCCCACCGCTCTTTTTGCTCTATCTCTCTGCCCCTATCACTCGCTCTCTCTCTCCATATCTCACATACACCCTCTATCACTCCTTCCTCTCCCCTCCCTTTCTCCTTCCCCTCTATTCTCCCTCCCCCTTGGCAACCCTTCCCTCCCGCTCCCACTCTCCCCCTCTCTCTCTCTCTGCTCTCCTTACATCCTTACACCCCCCTATCCCTTCTCTCTCTCTTCCCCTCGCCCCCGTCTCTCTTCCTACCTCTCCACCCTCTCCCCCTCCCTCCCTCCCTCCCACCCTCCCTCCACCCACCTCCCGCTCTTCCCCTTCTCCCTCCCTCCCTCCACCTCTCTCCCACACATACAGACACCAGACTTTATTTTCATGATGCTGGGGTGATTTTTATTTCACATCCGTCTGCGGGACGTCCCGTCTCAGGGTGGAGGATGGGGGAGGGAGGGGGTGAGGGAGGGGGTGAGGGAGGGGGAGAGGGCAGGGATCCTCTCGTTAGACTTTACTGCAGTAACCCGAGTCACAGGTCAAGTCGGGGGTGAACATTCTCCGGGTTCACAGGCAGCTTCAGTGCTAATCATACCAACAGTAGAAAATCCGACTGTGGAGAGACAAGACTGTCAGACCTTCTCTCTATCTCCCTCTGCCCCCCTCTCTACCCTCTACACCCATCAACCCACCACTCCCTCTCACTCCCCATCTCTCTCACCCCTCTTTCTCTCCCCCACCTCTCTTTCTCCCTCTTTCTCTCCTCCTCACCCTCCCTTCGTTCTCCCTCCCTATCTCTCTCCCCTCCCTCTTCCCGTCTTTCTCCCCACTTTCACCCTCTCCTCTCCTCTCTCTCTCTCTCTCTCTTTCTGTCTCCCTCTCTCTCGCTCTTTCTTCTCCATCTCTCCTGTCTCTCTCTCCCTCCCTGTCTTCCCTCTCCCTCCCCATTCTCCCTCTCTCAGTCCCACTCTTTCTCTTTCCTCTTCTCTCCCTCGCTCTTTCTCTCACTACCCTTCCCCCACTACCGCTCTTTGCTCTCTCTCTCTCTCTCTCTCTCTCTCTCTCTCCCTCCCCCTATCTATCCCACTCTCTCTCTCTCTCTGTTAAAGCTCCTCTCCCCTCTCCCTTGATGGATTCAGGGAACGGTACGGGGGAGAGAGATGGGCGAGGAAGGGAGAGAGAGAGGGGGGGGAGAGTAGAGAGGGGGGAGAGAAAGAGGGGAGGGAGCAACGGGGGTGGGAGAAATGCAAGTGAGGAGAGAAGGGGAGAGAGAGGAATGGAGGGAGAGAGGAGTTAGGGAGAGCGTGGAGAGAAAAAGGAGTGAGAAATAGAGAGGGCGAGAGAGAAAGGAATAGAGAATGGGGAGAGGGAAAGAGGAAGAGAGAGAGAAGGGGAGTGTGAGAAAGAGGGGGGAGAAGGAGCGGAAAGAGGGAGTAGGAAGAATAAGAGAGAGAGAGAGGTGGGGAGAGAGAATTACCACAAGAAGTGTCCAGGGTCGGGTCCAGGGTTGGGTCCAGGGTTGGGTCCAGGGTTGGGTCCTGGGTTGGGTCCAGGGTTGGGTCCAGGGTCGGGTCCTGGGATGGGTCCTGCATGGACGGTTCCCTGGGTTAGCAGTGTCGCTCCCACCACCACCAGTAGCAACGCTCCCCACATCTCGTCTGGGCTCTGCTCAGTTTCTGGATCGTTCTGTCTGTGGCCACCGGGGTGGGGACAGTTCTGTGTCTAGGGATGGGACGGGAGTCGGTATTTATTTCCGTCCTAGTCCCACCCCCTCCCGCCCTCTCTCCCTCCTTCTCTCCCTCCCCTGACTCACCTGACATTGTTTATCATTCAGTTCATCCCTCCAGGCCTGGGCAGAGTTTGAGCTCTGTGCAAATTCCCCTCGAACTTTGAATAACGTTTGTGACTGAACTGCTGAGCAAGTCTCCCTGAGGGGGAGAGAGGGAGAGATCACATGGAGAGTTTGTGAGTAACCGGGCAAATGTGAGGTGTTGCACTTTAGGAGGTCGAATGTAAGGAGAAAGTCCACAGTGAACGGCAAGACCCTGAACAGCATCGATGTACAGAGGGATCTTGGGGTCCAAGTCCACAGCTCCCTGAAAGTAGAGCAGAGAGATCTAGGAGCGCAGGTACACAGTTCCCTGAAAGTGTTGGCCAGAGTGAATGATAAAAATACATCTATTGATGCTCCTGAACACATCATCAGTGATATAACCTGGGGGTCATTGGGTGTTTCGGGTCTTTCAACATCAGACACCCTCGCCCAGGCGACCCAGCCGTGGTTGATCAGACCACGACTTGTATTCAAGTGGCATTCGCTCCTCCACATGGACCTTCTCTCCTGATCCAGACCATTTCGAGGCCTTCTCCGCTGCCTCTGTAGTGTTCTTGATGGCTCTTCACCCCTCCACTCCGTTGATGCCCAGTGCACTCAAGGCTTTGTAGAGCAATTGCCCTGCAAAACCTCTGCAGCCAACCTCGATGGGCATACACCTTGCCTTCCAGCCCTCCATACGGCAGTCTATGACCAGCTCTTCATACTTGGTCCTCTTCCTCTCGTGTGTCTCCTCCAGACAGTCCTCCCACGGCACTGTCAGTTCCAACAAGATGATGTTTTTGGTCGCCTCTGAGACCAGGAGGATATCTGGCCTCAGGGTGGTCGTGGCAATGTGCTGTGGGAACTTCAGCCATTTCACCAGGTCTACAGAAAGCTGCCAGTCCTGCGTAGTCTCCAGGATTCCTGACGGATTCCTGGCTGCTGTGGTTCTTGGCTGCTGCACTCCAGCCTTCACGAAGGTGATCATCTGGGTGGTGGGCCGTGCTCATCTGCAGCTGCTGATTCTCATGCTGATGGCTTCTGTAATGGGTTTAAGAACCTGGTCGTGACGCCAGGTGTACCCACCCTGCCCAAGAGCCTTTGGGCAACAGCTCAGGGTGCGTTCCAACGTCCACTTGCCTGAGCATTGCGGGCATACTGGAGATTCCGCTTTGCCCCAGATGAAGAGGTTGGGCTGGGCAGGACATCATACACTGCCTGGACCAGGGACTTGATGCGCTGTGGTTCAGCCTGCCAGAGCTCAGTCCATGTGACTTTTCAGTCCATGGCTTTCTCCCACCTTGTCCAGGCCCCCTGCTGCCTCAAGCCAACCCGTCTGGTACACCTCTCCTCCTCCACCGCTGCCCTCACTTCCTCCTGGACCAGCCTGCGCCTCTCCTTCTCCTTGGCCTTGTCAAACTGGGGAGTTGGGAAGATTCCCAGACCAGCTCTTCCCCGAGTCACTGCTCCCACCAGGACTCTGTGGCGTATCCGAGACTCCGCTTGCAGCACGGCTTCGCCAGCTCTCCACTTCCTCCCAGTTTTCACCTCCACCCCTGCCTGAGCCACCTTGGGGTCGCTGGAGTCCCTGTACAGCATCACCTCTCTGGCCCGAGTCACCTTAAACTTCTCCTCCAGGGACTTCAGGGGCAGCTGGAGCTTGGTGTTGTTTCCGTAAAGGGCGATGCTGCTAAGACTCCTGGGCAGTCCCAGCCACCTCCTGAGGAAGCTGCTGACTTTCCTCTCCAATCTCTCTACGATGGATGTTGGGACTTCGTAGACAAGCAGTGGCCAGAGTATCCTTGGCAGGATACCATGCTGGTCCATGCCTTGAACTTGCCGGGAAGCCCTGACTGGTCCACTGCTCTCAACCAACTCTCCAGCTCCTGACAGGTTGCCTGGACAGATGTTGTATCCTTCAGGCTGCTGTTAAACACCTTGCCAAGACTCTTCACTGGCCTTTCGGAGACAGTTGGGATTGGTGTCCCTTCGATGCTGAAGCGGAACCTGTCCATGACTTTGCCCTTCTTCAGCACCAGTCACCTTGATTTTCCTGGTTTAAACCTCATCCTTCCCCAACCAATCAGTTTCTCCAACCCCTGCAGAATCCACCTGCCTCCTGGCACTGACTCAGTGGTGACAGTCAGGTCGTCCATGAAGGCTCTGATTGGTGGTTGACGCACTCCTGACTTGGTCCGAGGGCCCCGGCACTCTGGCTCAGCAGACTTGACCATCATGTTCATCACCAAGGCAAAAAGGATCACAGAGATGGTACAGCCTGTGATGATCCCAACCTCCAGTCTGTGCCACTCTGGTGTTACTGACCCTGATGAGACTCTCATGCTGAACTGGTTGTAATAGTCCAGGATGAGATCTGCCACTTGGCCCGGCACATGATGCTTGGCCATGACTGTCTGGATCAGCTTGTGTGGGATGGAGCCGTAGGCATTGGCCAGGTCAAGCCAGAGCACTGTCAGGTTTCCCTTGTTCTCCCTGGCTTCTCTGATGAGCTGGGTCACCACTCCCGTGTGCTCTAGACACCCCGGCACTACAGATCAGCCTCCCTTTTGCACTGAGCTGTCGATGTAGCCATTGCTGGAGAGGAAGTTGGTCAGTCTCCTCGCCACTATGCTGAAGAAGATCTTGCCTTCAACACTTAGCAAGGAGATGATCCTGAACTGATCGATCTTCTTGGAATCTTCTTCCTTTGGGATCCAGACTCCTTCAGTGAATCGCCACTGCTGCGCCACTTTCCCTCTCCTCCAGATGACTTTCAGGATCTTCCACAGCCGTTTCAGAAACAAGGGGGAGTTCTTGTAGACCCTGTAGGGGACTGTGCTCGCGCCAGGGGCTGAGACAGATCTTGCTCTTCACAACGTCCTGGACCTCTTTCAGGAGTGGCTCTCTACTATCAAACTCCTTGATGGGTGGTGGTGGTTTTATCAGGATGTTGCACTGGCCCAGCTCCTGCTTCCTGACGGGGTCACTGTAGGTCGTCTGGATGTACCAGTCGATCTCCTCCTTCGAGCAAGCCAAATTCCCACTGTGGTTCTGCCCTAGCAGTTGTTTGGTGAATCCGAAGGGGTTGGCTATGAAGGATGCTCGCTTCCTGGCTCTTTCCTTCCGGCATCTTCGGTACCACTCAGCTCTATGGAGGGTCATCAGCTTCTACCTCAGGAGGGATCACAGCTCAGCCAAGGGGGGACGTTGCTCTTCGCTGGCCTCTTTATTCTGCTTCTTGAGGGACTTCAGCTCCTGCCGGACCTTGTGGATCTTTGTTGCTCGTTGGTTCATGGTGAAAGGTGTTCTGGCCGGCTTCTTCTCCACTGCTCCAAACCTTTCCACAGCTAGGCTGATTGATGATTGTCATCATCGTCCGCAGCCTTCGGTCCACGTCTCCCATCGCAGTTGCTTCTAGCACCTTGTCGACGTCCTCGTTGAACTGATGCCAGACTGTCGTCTTGCAGGCCTGTGGCCATTTGACTCGAACCTTCTCCAGAGATCTGTTCCAAGGGACTAGTTACGCCACTTGGAGGCTTCGGGCTTTATGGGGTGATTCCGGTCCCGGCTCCTCCTCCATCTCACCAGGTAAAATACCTGTGTGTTGTGACACTTCCTCTCCCTCCAAACACTTCATCCGGGTCTGGTGAATCTTCAGGCCTCGGCTGTTCTTGCAGACCTTACCACATCTGCATTTGATACATAGTTAGTTGTCCATTGCCATTAGTCGTTAACCTTTGATCCGTCAAATTGAGGTGCTCTTCCCCCCCCCCCCCCTCTCGGGCTCCCCTAGTGGTATTTTTCCTTGTGTTTTTCTGTAGCGTGATTTGGCTGCCAACCCGCCCCGCCCCGGTTGCCGTCTAGTAGGGTAATCGAGAACCAGAGGACAAAGCTTTAAGATGAGAGAGGGGAAAGGTAACTTCTTTACACAACTTGTGGTGGGTGTATGGAACGAGCTGCCAGATGGGGTAGTTGAGGCTGGGACTGTCCCAACGTTTAAGAAACAGTTAGACAGGTACATGGAGAGGACAGGTTTGGAGGGTTATAGACCAAGCACAGGTAGGTGGGACTAGTGCAGCTGGGATATGTTGGCCGGTGAGGGCAAGATGGGTTGAAGGGCCTGTTTCCATGCTGTATCACTCTATGATACTGAATCAGCCCTTGTCCATCTAAAGGGCCCGTCCCACTTGGACCACCTAATCCACGAGTTTAGAAGACTTTAGACGAGTTGAAAAAAATGTCAAGGTCGTGATGACTTGACAAAGTAAAAGACATCCTATGACCTCCTACGACTATGTCTACGACCTCCTATGACCCCCCTCGACCTCAGTCTTCCACACCTAAGACCAACTACGACTAGCTACGAGTGGAAAATTATCACATGATAAAATGATGTCATGTTTGCATTTTTGTTTCTCGGGCCAGTTATCGACCTACAACTAACTACAACTACCTATGACCACCATCACCACCTACTACAACCTACCTACAACCTAACTGCCAGTAAAAAGTAGACATTTTTTCCATGGCAACCTTTATTTTACTCGTGGACATTTTTTATCAGGTTGGAAAAAACGCCACGACCTACTTGAGGCCACGAGTACGCGGAGACCACTCAGGAGCATGAGGAAGAGTTACGAAGACCTCCTACGACCTCGTGGCGTCCATGCTGCGAGTATGAGTCAAGGGCAAACTCGGCAGAGGTCGCCAATTAGATCGTGAAAGTGGTACAGGTGCTTAAGGGCGTGTATATCCAATCCCTCAGCTTGTTGGTTTTGTTGACATATGTAAATTGTCCCTAATGTGTGGGTTAGTGCGAGTGTACGATGAGATCACTGGTCGGCATGGACTTGGTGGACCGAAGGGCCTGTTGCAATGCTGAAGTTAAAATCTAAAGAGTGCAGGTTTATAGTTCCCTGAAAGTGTTGTCACAGATAGACAGGGAGTGTTGTAAGTAAGTAAGTAAGTAAGTAAGTAAGTTTATTGGACAAGTATTCACATACAAGGAATTTGCCTTGGTGCTCCACCCACAAGTAACAACATGACATACAGTGACAGTTACGAATGACTCAGAAAACACTAAACATTAATAATAATAAAACATTAATGATAGAGCAGAGGGATCTGCTGAGCAAGACTGTCTGAAGGGGTGAGTGGGAGAGAGAGGTCACGGGGAAAGTATGAAGATAGACAAACAACACAAGGAGTCATAGAGTGATACAAATTCACCTCTTTCTGTCTTCAAGGTACCCACATTTGTCGTAACTCATTTTTTCCTCGTCACATACCTAACCATGTTACCCCTCAGACACACTTAGATGGACAAGGGCTGATTAGGTGTCAAAGAGTGATACAGCATGGAAACAGACCCTCCCTCTCTCTCTCCGCCTGTCCTCCCTCTCGCCCTCACTCTCTGCCTCTGTCCCTCCCTCTCTCTACCTCTTTCTCCATTTTCTCCTACACTCCCACCCTCTCCCTCCCTCTCTCCATCTCTGTCGCTCCCTATCTCCCCCCTTCTTATTTCTCCACCCGAAGGGCCTGTCTCCGTCTGCCCCCTTCCCTCCCCTCCCCAACACACCACTCGCTCTCTGTCCCCCATCTCTCCTCGTCTCTCCTCTCTTTCTCCCTCTCCCTCCTCTCTCTCTATCCAGTTAAATTCTAGACACATTTTCGATGCTCGGCCCACAGCCCATTACTCATGTTGCAAGTTATACAAGACTTTGCTGATGCCGCATTTAGAGTATTGTGTTCAGTTCTGGGCATCATGTTATAAGAAAGATGTTGTCAAGCTAGAAAGGGTACTGAGAAGATTTACGAGGATGTTGCCAGGACTCGAGGGGCCAGAACTATAGGAAGGGATCAGTGTGTGGGTTAGTGCTAGTGTACGGAGTGATCGCTGGTCGGCACAGACTCGGTGGACCGAAGGACCTGTTGCAAGGATGAAGTTAATATCTAAAGGAGTTCAGGTTGAAAGTTCCCTGAACTATACACTAGAACATGGTTTTGGGGGTAGAATGCTGACATAGATAGAAAATTGGGTGCAGACAGGAAACCAAGTGTATGGATTAACGGGTCCCTTTCAGAATGGTAGGCAGTGACTAGTGGGGTACCGCAAGGCTCAGTGCTGGGACCGCAGCTATTTACAATATACATCAATGATTTAGATGAAGGGATTAAAAGTAATATTAGCAAATTTGCAAAGTGTGAACTGTGAGGAGGATGCCAAGAGAATGCAGGGTGACTTGTATAGATTGGGGGAGTGGGCAGATGCATGGCAGATGCAGTTTAATGTGGATAAATGTGAGGTTATCCACTTTGGTGGCAAATCTAGGAAGGCAGATTACTAACTGAATGGTGTCAAGTTGGGAAAAGGGGAAGTACCACGGGATCTGGGTGTCCTTGTACATCAGTCAATGAAAGTAAGCATGCAGGTACAGCAGGCAGTGAAGAAAGTGTATGGCATGTTGCCGTTCATAACAAGAGGAGTTTAGCAAAGATGTCCTTCTGCAGTTGTACAGGGCCCTGGTGAGACCAGACCTGGAGTATTGTGTGCAGTTTTGGTCTCCAAATTTGAGGAAGGACATTCTTGCTATTGAGGTAGTGCAGTGTTGGTTCACGAGGTTAATTCCCGGGATGGCGAGACTGTCATACGTTACGGCTGGGCTTATATACTCTGGAATTTAGAAGGATGAGAGGATATCTTATTGAAACATACAAGATTATTAACGGTATGGACACTCTAGAGGAAGGAAACATGTTCCCAATGTTGGGGGAGTCTAGAACCAGAGGACAACGTTTTAGAATAAGGGGTAGGCCATTTAAAACAGAGATGAGTAAAAACTTTTTCACGCAGAGATTTGTGAATCTGTGGAATTCTCTTGCTCTGAAGGCAGTGGAGGCTAATTCTCTGGATGCTTTCAAGAGAGAGTTAGATAGAGCTCTTAAAGATAGCGGATTCAAGGGATATGGGGAGAAGGCAGGAACGGGGTACTGATTATGGATGATCAGCCATGATCACAGTGAATGAAGGTGCTGGCTCAAAGGGCCAAATGGCCTACTCCCCCACCTATTGTCTATTGTCTATTGTCTGTTAAAAGTGGGGTCACAGGTAGATAGGGTGTGTTGTTGAGCAGAGGATCTAGGTGGCCAGGTACATACACATGAGGATTTAGTTTAGTTTAGAGATAAAGTGTGGAAACAGGCCCTTTGGAGAAAACCTCGCGGTCACGGGAGAACGTACAAACTCCATACAGACAGCACCCGTAGTCAGGATGGAACCAGGGTCCTTGGCGCTGTGAGGCAGCAACTCTACCGGCTGCACCATCGTGCTGCCCTGTGTTGTGTGTCTATCCACAAACCCCATGACCTCTCATTCTCACCCCTCAGGGAGACTTGCTCAGCAGCCCGGTGCCGAACGTTATTCAAAGTTCGAGGGGAATTTGCACAGCGCTCAAACTCTGTCAATGCCTGGAGGAATGGACTGGATGATAAACAAATTAAGATGATTCAGAGTTAGTGAGATCACTTCTGTACCATCCACAAGTATGGAGGGGGAGGGGGTGTGGGGTAATAAGGGACATCTGTACCGTCCCGTCACACACTTATTTGGGGTCACACACACACTCCAAAGACGTGCGGGTTTGTTGGTTAATTGGCCGGTAAAATTGTACATTTTCCTGTTGACCGCATTACCTCTACAGGGCATCAACTGACCTGTCGAACAAAAGACTCGAAACCAAGGTTTAGTTTAGTTCAGTACAACTTAATCTTTATTAACACTCGAGTAACTTTAAACATGCATGCAAACAATTGACTTCTAATAACTTCTCATTTACTTTATTATTTCAACTTATCACTTCTTAAACTAAATCATGAAACTCATGACTTAGAGTCAGATATTACCCGTATGAATGAATTGGCCAGTTTCACCTCTCTCTCTGCCTCTCTCCCTCTCTGCCCTCTCTCTCTCTCATTCTCCCTCTCCCTCTCCCTCTCCCTCTCCCTCTCCCTCTCCCTCTCCCTCTCCCTCTCCCTCTCCCTCTCCCTCTCCCTCTCCCTCTCCCTCTCCCTCTCCTCTCCCTCTCCCTCTCCCTCTCCCTCTCCCTCTCCCTCTCCCTCTCCCTCTCCCTCTCCCTCTCCCTCCCTCCCCCTCTCCCCCTCTCCCCCTCTCTCCCTCTCTCCCTCTCTCCTCTCCCTCTCTCCCTCTCCCTTCTTGCCCTCTTGCCCTCTCTCTGCCTGCTCTCTCTCTCTGCTCTCTCTCTCTGCCCTCTCTCTCCCTGCTATCTCTGCACTCTCTGCTCTCTCTCTCTCTCTCTGCCTCTCTCTGCCTCTCTCTCTGTCGCGCTCTCTCTCTCTCTCACTCTTATAACCATATAACCATATAACAATTACAGCATGGAAACAGGCCATCTCGGCCTTTCTAGTCCGTGCCGAATACTTATTCTCCCCTAGTCCCATCTACCTGCACTCAGACCATAACCCTCCATTCCTTTCCCATCCATGTACCTATCCAATTTAGTTTTAAATGATAAAATTGAACCTGCCTCCACCACTTCCACTGGAAGCTCATTCCACACAGCCACCACTCTCTGAGTAAAGAGGTTCCCCCTCATGTTACCCCTAAACTTCTGTCCCTTAATTCTCAAATCATGTCCTCTTGTTTGAATATTCCCTACTCTCAATGGAAAAAGCTTATCCACGTCAACTCTGTCTATCCCCCTCATCATTTTAAAGACCTCTATCAAGTCCCCCCTTAACCTTCTGCGCTCCAAAGAATAAAGACCTAACTTGTTCAACCTTTCTCTGTAACTTAGTTGCTGAAACCCAGGCAACATTCTAGTAAATCTCCTCTGTACTCTCTCTATTTTGTTGACATCTTTCCTATAATTTGGCGACCAAAATTGTACACCATACTCCAGAATGGGCCTCACCAATGCCTTGTACAATTTCAACATTACATCCCAACTTCTATACTCAATGCTCTGATTTATAAAGGCCAGCACACCAAAAGCTTTCTTTACCACCCTGTCTACATGAGATTCCACCTTCAGGGAACTATGCACAGTTATTCCTAGATCCCTCTGTTCAACTGCATTCCTCAATTGGCTCCCATTTACCATGTACGTCCTATTTTGATTTGTCCTGCCGAGATGTAGCACCTCACACTTATCAGCATTAAAGTGCTCTCTCTCTCTATCTATCTATCTCGCTCTATCTCTCTCTCTCTTTCATTAAATTTATAAAACTGACATTTCTTATTTTTTCTTCTGGCCCGCAAAAATGTGACAAATATATAATGTGGCCCTCATGCTGAAAGGTTTGGAGGCCCCTGTTGTAGAGCAGAGGCATCTTGGAGCGCAGATACACAGTTCCCTGATAGTGGCATCACAGGTGGGTAGGGTGGTCAAAAAGGGTTTTGACACATTGGCCTTCATCAGTCAGAGTATTGAGGAGAGAAGTTGGGAGGTCATGTTGCAGTTGTGTAAGACGTGGGTGAGGCCACATTTAGAGTGTTGTGTGTCTATTGAAGATACACACACAACACAAGGCATCATAGAAGTCTTAGAGTGATACAAATTGCCCACATCGGCCAATAGGTCCCATCTACACTAGTCCCACCTGCCTCCATATTCCTCCAAACCTGTCCTATCCCTGTATCTGTCTAATTGTTTCTTCAAAAGTTGGGATAGTCCCAACCTCACCTATCTCCTCCGGCAGCTCGTTCCATACAACCACCACCCTTTGTGTGGAAAAGTTACCCCTATTCCTATTTAGTCTATTCCCCTTCACCTTAAATCTTCTCATTACTCTTCCCAGTTTGACAATATCTTCCCGAAAACACGGTGCCCAGAACTGAACACAATACTCTAAATCGCGGAGCTCGGATGCGGCCGCGGGACTTACTTACCATCACCCGGCGGGGTCACAACATCGGAAGCCTGGATCGCCTCAACGCAGAGGGAGAACAAGGAGGGAAGAGACAAGGACTTTAAGACTTTTGCCTTCCATCACAGTGAGGAGGGCCTGGTACACTCACTGTGGTGGATGTTAAATCTGTGTTTATTGTGGGTTTTGTTATTTTATTCTATGTTATGACTGCAAGGCACGAAATTTCATTCAGACTGAAAAGTCTGAATGACAATAAAGGATACTTTACTTTACTAAACGTGGCCTCACCCATGTCTTATACAACTGCAACATGACCTCCCAACTTCTCTCCTCAATACTCTGACTGATGAAGGCCAATGTGTCAAAACCCTTTTGACCACCCTACCCACCTGTGACGCCACTATCAGGGAACTGTGTACCTGCGCTCCAAGATGCCTCTGCTCTACAACAGGGGCCTCCAAACCTTTCAGCATGAGGGCCACGTAATATATTTGCCACATTTTTGCGGGCCAGAGGAAAAAATAACGAAATGTCTGTTTTATAAATTTAATGAAAGAGAGAAAGATAGAGAGAGATAAATAGACACAGAGAGAGCGAGAGTGAGAGACAGCACACGTAGTCACGATCGAACCAGGATCCTTAGCGCTGTGATGCAGCAACTCTGTGCCATCGTGATGCTCTGTGTCGTGTGTCCATCCTCAAACCCCATGACCACCTCGCTCTCTCCCCTCAGTGAGACTTGCTCAGCAGCCCTGTCCCGAACATTATTCATAGTTCGAGGGTGATTTGCACAGAGCTCAAACCCTACCAACACCTGGAGGAATGGACTGCAGGATAAACAAATTCAGATGATTCAGTGTTAGTGAGATCACTTCTGTACCATCCACAAGTATGGAGGGGAGGGGGTGTGGGGTAATAAGAGACATCAGTACCGTCCCATCGCACTCTTATCTGAGTCACACACACACTCCAAAGACGTGCAGGTTTGTAAGTTAATTGGCCGGTAAAATTGTAGATTGTTCCCAGTGTGCAGGTTAGTGTTAGTGTACGGGATTGTTCCCCATTTTGTTCCCGATGTTGGCAGAGTACAGAACCAGGGGCCACAGTTTATGAATAATGGGTAGGCCATTTAGAAAGGAGATGAGGAGAAACTTTTCAACCCAGAGAGTTGTGAATCTGTGGCATTCTCTGCCTCAGTGGAGGCCAATTCTCTGGATGTATTCAAGAGAGATTTAGATAGAGCTCTTGAAGATAGCAGAGACAAGGGATATGGGGAGGAGGCAGGATTGTGGATTGATTGTGGATGATCAGCCATGATGACAATGAATGGCGGTGCTGGCTACTCCTGCACCTATTGTCTATTGTCTGTTGTCTCTGTCCCCAAGTACATCTGGGAGATTGTTTGTGATTTCGTTATTGATGCTGCCTGTCCCACTGAGTTACTCCAGCATTTTGTGTGAAGCAAAGTACCTGTTCAACTCGTCTGGCATTTCCTTCTTCCCCATAATAAATTCCCCTCTTTCTGTCTTCAAGGTACCCACATTTGTCTTAACTCATTTTTTCCTCGTCACATACCTAACCATGTTACCCCTCAGACACCACTTAGATGGACAAGTGCTGATTAGGTGTCAAAGAGTGATACAGCATGGAAACAGACCCTCCCTCTCTCTCTCCGCCTGTCCTCCCTCTCACCCTCACTCTCTGCCTCTGTCCCCTCCCTCTCGCTACCTCTTTCTCCCCTTTCTTCTACCCCCCCACCCTCTCCCTCCCTCTCTCCGACTCTGTTGCTCCCTATCTCCCCCGTTCTCTCCCTCCTTATTTCTCCACCCGAAGGGCCTGTCTCCGTCTGCCCCCTTCCCTCCCCTCTACACCCATCAACCCACCACTCCCTCTCTCTCCCCCATCTCTCCCCGTCTCTCCTCTCTTTCTCCCTCTCCCTCCTCTCTCTCTCCCCTGTTAAATTCTAGACACATTTTCGATGCTCGGCCCACAGCCCATTAGTCATGTTGCAAGTTATACAAGACTTTGCTGATGCCGCATTTAGAGTATTGTGTTCAGTTCTGGGCATCATGTTATAAGAAAGATGTTGTCAAGCTAGAAAGGGTACTGAGAAGATTTACGAGGATGTTGCCAGGACTCGAGGGGCCAGAACTATAGGAAGGGATCAGTGTGTGGGTTAGTGCTAGTGTACGGAGTGATCGCTGGTCGGCACAGAATCGGTGGACCGAAGGACCTGTTGCAAGGCTGAAGTTAATATCTAAAGGAGTTCAGGTTGAAAGTTCCCTGAATTATACACTAGAACATGGTTTTGGGGTAGAATGCTGACATAGATAGAAAAATGGGTGCAGACAGGAAACAAAGAGTAGGGATTAACGGGTCACTTTCAGAATGGTAGGCAGTGACTAGTGGGGTACCGCAAGGCTCAGTGCTGGGACTGCAGCTATTTACAATATACATCAATGATTTAGATGAAGGGATTAAAAGTAACATTAGCAATTTTGCAAAGTGTGAACTGTGAGGAGGATGCCAAGAGAATGCAGGGTGACTTGTATAGATTGGGGGAGGGGCAGATGCATGGCAGATGCAGTTTAATGTGGATAAATGTGAGGGTTATCCACTTTGGTGGCAAAACCAGGAAGGCAGATTACTAACTGAATGGTGTCAAGTTGGGAAAAGGGGAAGTACAACGGGATCTGGGTGTCCTTGTACATCAGTCAATGAAAGTAAGCATGCAGGTACAGCAGGCAGTGAAGAAAGTATATGGCATGTTGGCGTTCATAACAAGAGGAGTTTAGCAAAGAGGTCCTTCTGCAGTTTGTACAGGGGCCCTGGTGAGACCAGACCTGGAGGATTGTGTGCAGTTTTGGTCTCCAAATTTGAGGAAGGACATTCTTGCTATTGAGGTAGTGCAGCGTATGTTCACGAGATTAATTCCCGGGATGGCGAGACTGTCATACGTTACGGCTGGGCTTCTATACTCTGGAATTTAGAAGGATGAGAGGGTATCTTATTGAAACATACAAGATTATTAACGGTATGGACACTCTAGAGGAAGGAAACATGTTCCCGATGTTGGGGGAGTCTAGAACCAGAGGACAAAGTTTAAGAATAAGGGGTGGGCCATTTAAAACAGAGATGAGTAAAAACTTTTTCACGCAGAGATTTGTGAATCTGTGGAATTCTCTTCCTCTGAAGGCAGTGGAGGCTAATTCTCTGGATGCTTTCAAGAGAGAGTTAGATAGAGCTCTTAAAGATAGAGGATTCAAGGGATATGGGGAGAAGGCAGGAACGGGGTACTGATTATGGATGATCAGCCATGATCACGCATCACCGGTTCCTCACTCCCCACCATTGAGTCTGTCCAAAGCAAGCGTTGTCTGCGAAGGGCGCTCAGCATCGCCAAGGACTGCTCTCACCCCAACCACAGACTGTTTACCCTCCTACCATCCGGGAGGCGCTACAGGTCTCCTCCGTTGCCGGACCAGCAGGTCCAGGAACAGCTTCTTCCCTGCGGCGGTTACACTACTCAACACTGTACCTCGGTGACTGCCAATCACACCCCCCCCCCCCCCCCCCCCCGGACACTCCTCCCACCAGGATTTATTAGATTAGAGTTATTTATTTACTGCTCATATTTATGTCGCTCTTCTAGGGAGATGCTAACTGCATTTCGTTGTCTCTGTACTGTACACTGCACAATGACAATAAAGTTGAATCTGAATCTGAATCTGAATCTGAATCTGAATGAAGGTGCTGGCTCAAAGGGCCAAATGGCCTACTCCCCCACCTATTGTCTATTGTCTATTGTCTGTTGAAAGTGGGGTCACAGGTAGATAGGGTGTGTTGTTGAGCAGAGGATCTAGGTGGCCAGGTACATACACATGGGGATTTAGTTTAGTTTAGAGATAAAGTGTGGAAACGGGCCCTTTGGAGAAAACCCTCGCGGTCACGGGGAGAACGTACAAACTCCATACAGACAGCACCCGTAGTCAGGATGGAACCAGGGTCCTTGGCGCTGTGAGGCAGCAACTCTACCGCTGCACCATCGTGCTGCCCTGTGTTGTGTGTCTATCCACAAACCCCATGACTTATCATTCTCACCCCTCAGGAGACTTGCTCAGCAGCCCGGTCCCGAACGTTATTCAAAGTTCGAGGGGAATTTGCACAGCGCTCAAACTCTGTCAATGCCTGGAGGAATGGACTGGATGATAAACAAATTAAGATGATTCAGAGTTAGTGAGATCACTTCTGTACCATCCACAAGTATGGAGGGGAGGGGGTGTGGGGTAATAAGGGACATTTGTACCGTCCCGTCACACACTTATTGGGGTCACACACACACTCCAAAGACGTGCGGGTTTGTTGGTTAATTGGCCGGTAAAATTGTACATTTTCCTGTTGACCGCATTACCTCTACAGGGCATCAACTCACCTGTCGAACAAAAGACTCGAAACCAAGGTTTAATTTAGTTCAGTACAACTTAATCTTTATTAACACTCGAGTAACTTTAAACATGCATGCAAACAATTGACTTCTAATAACTTCTCATTTACTTTATTATTTCAACTTATCACTTTCTTAAACTAAATCATGAAACTCATGACTTGGAGTCAGATATTACCCGTATGAATGAATTGGCCAGATTCACCTCTCTCTCTGCCCTCTCTCCCTCTCTGCCCTCTCTCTTTCTGTCTCTCTCCATCCTCTCTGTCCTCTCTCTGTCCACTCTCAGTCCTCTCTCACTGCCCTCTCTCTCTGCCTCTCTCTCTGCCTCTCTCTCTGCCCCTCTCTCTGCCCCTCTCTCTGCCCCTCTCTCTCTCTCCTCTCCCTCTCTCCCTCTCCCTCTCCCTCTCCCTCTCCCTCTCCCTCTCCCTCTCCCTCTCCCTCTCCCTCTCCCTCTCCCTCTCCCTCTCCCTCTCCCTCTCCTCTCCCTCTCCCTCTCCCACTCCCTCTCCCTCTCCCTCTCCCTCTCCCTCTCCTCTCCCTCTCCCCCTCTCCCCCTCTCCCCCTCTCCCCCTCCCTCTCCCCCTCCCTCTCCCCCTCTCCCCCTCCCTCTCTCCCTGCTCTCTCTCTGCACTCTCTGCTCTCTCTCTCTCTGTCTCTGCCTCTCTCTGCCTCTCTCTCTCTCGCGCTCTCTCTCTCTCTCACTCTTATAACCATTTAACCATATAACAATTACAGCACGGAAACATGCCATCTCGGCCCTTCTAGTCTGTGCCGAATACTTATTCTCCCCTAGTCCCATCTACCTGCACTCAGACCATAACCCTCCATTCCTTTCCCATCCATATAACTATCCAATTTAGTTTTAAATGATAAAATTGAACCTACCTCCACCACCTCCACTGGAAGCTCATTCCACACAGCCACCACTCTCTGAGTAAAGAAGTTCCCCCTCATGTTACCCCTAAACTTCTGTCCATTAATTCTCAAATCATGTCCTCTTGTTTGAATCTTCCCTACTCTCAATAGAAAAAGCTTATCCATGTCAACTCTATCTATCCCTCTCACCATTTTAAAGACCTCTATCAAGTCCCTCCTTAACCTTCTGCACTTCAAAGAATAAAGCCCTAACTTGTTCAACCTTACTCTGTAAGTTAGTTGCTGAAACCCAGGCAACATTCTAGTAAATTTCCTCTGTACTCTCTCTATTTTGTTGACATCCTTCCTATAATTTGGCGACCAAAATTGTACACCAGACTCCAGAATTGGCCTCACCAATGCCTTGTACAATTTCAACATTACATCCCAACTTCTATACTCAATGCTCCGATTTATAAAGGCCAGCACACCAAAAGCTTTCTTTACCACCCTGTCTACATGAGATTCCACCTTCAGGGAACTATGCAGTTATTCCTAGATCCCTCTGTTCAACTGCATTCCTCAATTGGCTCCCATTTACCAAGTACGTCCTATTTTGATTTGTCCTGCCGACATGTAGCACCTCACACTTATCAGCATTAAAGTGCTCTCTCTCTCTATCTATCTATCTCGCTCTATCTCTCTCTCTCTTTCATTAAATTTATAAAACTGACATTTCGTTATTTTTTCCTCTGGCCTGCAAAAATGTGACAAATATATAACGTGGCCCTCATGCTGAAATGTTTGGAGGCCCCTGTTGTAGAGCAGAGGCATCTTGGAGCGCAGGTACACAGTTCCCTGATAGTGGCGGCACAGGTGGGTAGGGTGGTCAAAAAGGGTTTTGACACATTGGCCTTCATCAGTCAGAGTATTGAGGAGAGAAGTTGGGAGGTCATGTTGCAGTTGTATAAGACATGGGTGAGGCCACATTTAGAGTGTTGTGTGTCTATTGAAGATACACACACAACACAAAGCATCATAGAAGTCTTAGAGTGATACAAATTGCCCACATCGGCCAATAGGTCCGATCTACACTAGTCCCACCTGCCTGCATCTGGTGCATATTCCTCCAAACCTGTCCTATCCCTGTATCTGTCTAATTGTTTCTTCAAAAGTTGGGATAGTCCCAGCCCCAACTACCTCCTCCGGCAGCTCGTTCCATACAACCACCACCCTTTGTGTGGAAAGTTACCCCTTTGATTCTATTAAGTCTATTCCCCTTCACCTTAAATCTTCTCATTACCCCTCCCAGTTTGACAATATCTTGCCGAAAACACGGTGCCCAGAACTGAACACAATACTCTAAATGTGGCCTCACCCATGTCTTACACAACTGCAACATGACCTCCCAACTTCTCTCCTCAATACACTGACTGTTGAAGGCCAATGTGTCAAAACCCTTTTTGACCACCCTACCCTCCTGTGATGCAACTATCAGGGAACTATGTGCCTGCGCTCCAAGATGCCTCTGCTCTACCCTCTTCCCCGGCTGTAAGACGCTCCCCCACTTGCAGCCTCCGCCTGAAGCCGGTGGGGAGTGGCAGCGGTTGGCCGCGGCAGGGTTAGGCAGCGGCAGGGGTCGGCTTCCAAGAAAGAATGGACTGAATAAGTCTCATCTTTAACATTTAAATTGTTGTTATATTTTAAGAGTTATTCATATTTAAAGCTTTAATAAATGCCTTTTCCACTTGCCGTGCCCGTCAGCTGCGCCTGTGCAGTAATACCTGCATGTTCTACGTCACAATGAGAACCCAATGGGCGGGAATGGCTGCGTTGACGGAGAGCCCCTAAGTGGATGGGGGTGTTGTGTGGGAGGGGGGGGCAAGAGGCGGAGTGGTGGTGGTGAGGGGAGGAGGGGGATCAGCGTCATCACAACGGGAACCCATCATCCGCTCCTTCGCAGTTAGGGGCTATGGGTGAGTGGTGGAATATTGCATTGGGGGAACGGGTTGCGTTGGGGAACGGTTGAGCGGAGGAATATTGCGTTGGGAAATGGGTTGTGTTGGGGGACCAGGCCTCCCGTGTGACTGGGACCCAACTTAGTCCCACTTAGTCTCGTCTTATAAAACTCACATCTTGCCCTCTTGCGGTTTGCGTTGTTTTAAAATTTGTGCAAAAACGGTACCCGATAGCGCTACGAATGGTCAGCACTCTACCCCCAATACCAGGTACCCTAATTTTGACCACTAATCTCCTGTGTACCACCTTATCAAATGCTTTCTGAAACTGCAGGTACACTACATCCACTGGCTCTCCCTTTTCCATTTTACTTGTTACATCCTCAAAAAAATCCAGAGGATTAGTCAAACATGATTTCCCCTTCGTAAATCCATGCTGACTTGGACCGATTCTGTTGCTGCTATCCAAATGGACTGCTATTACATCTTTAATAATCAACTCCATCATGTCTCTACACATTGGAAATTCGAGTTAATGATATTGGGGGTAGGGTACTGACTTGGATATAAAATTGGTTGGCAGACAGGAAACAAAGATTAGGGATTAACGGGCCCCTTTCAGAAAGGTAGGCAGTGACTAGTAGGGTAGCGCAAGGCTCGGTGCTGGGACCGCAGCTATTTACAATATACATTGATGATTTTGATAAGGGGATTGGGGTAACATTAGCAAATTTGCAGATGAGACAAAGCTGGGTTGCATTGTAAACTGTGAAGAGAATGCTATGAAGATGCAGGGTGACTTGGACAGATTGGCTGAGTGGGTGCAGGTGCAGTTTAATGTGGATAAATGTGAGGTTATCCACTTTGGTGGCAAAAACAGGAAGGAAGATTATTATCTGAATGGTGTCAAGTTGGAAAAGGGGAAGTACAACGGGATCTGGTTTTCCTTGTACATCAGTCAATGAAAGTAAGCATGCAGGTACAGCAGGAAGTGAAGAAAGCGTATGGCATGTTGGCCTTCATAACAAGAGGAGTTCAGCAAAGAGGTCTTCTGCAGTTGTACAGGGCCCTGGTGAGCCAACACATGGAGTATTGTGTGCAGTTTGGGTCTCCAAATTTGAGGAAGGACATTCTTGCTATTGAGGTAGTGCAGCGTAGGTTCACGAGGTTAATTCCCGGGATGGCAAGACTGTCATACATTACGGCTGGGTTTCAATACTCTGGAATTTAGAAGGATGAGAGGGTATCTTATTGAAACATATGAGATTATTAACGGTATGGACACTCTAGAGGCAGGAAACATGTTCCCGATGTTGGGGAGTCCAGAACAAGAGGCCTGTTTAAGAATAAGGGGTAGGCCATTTAAAACAGAGATCAGTAAAAACATTTTCACCCAGAGATTTGTGAATCTGTGGAATTCTCTGCCTCAGCAGTGGAGGCTAATTCTCTGGATGCTTTCAAGAGTGAGTTAGATAGAGCTCTTAAACATAGCGGATAGATACATAGATACATAGAAAATAGGTGCAGGAGTAGGCCATTCGGCCCTTCGAGCCTGCACCGCCATTCAATATGATCATGGCTGATCATCCAACTCAGTATCCCGTACCTGCCTTCTCTCCATACCCCCTGATCCCTTTAGCCACAAGGGCCACATCTAACTCCCTCTTAAATATTGCCAATGAGCTGGCCTCAACTACCCTCTGTGGCAGAGAGTTCCAGAGATTCACCACTCTCTGTGTGAAAACGTTTTTTCTCATCTCGGTCTTAAAGGATTTCCCCCTTATCCTTAAGCTGTGACCCCTTGTCCTGGACTTCCCCAACATCGGGAACAATCTTCCTGCATCTAGCCTGTCCAACCCCATAAGAATTTTGTACGTTTCTATAAGAATCCCCTCTCAATCTCCTAAATTCTAGCGAGTATTAAGCCAAGTCTATCCAGTCTTTCTTCATATGAAAGTCCTGACATCTCAGGAATCAGTCTGGTTAACCTTCTCTGCACTCCGTCTATGGCTATAATGTCCTTCCTCAGATTTGGAGACCAAAACTGTACGCAATACTCCAGGTGTGGTCTCACCAAGACCCTGTACAACTGCAGTAGAACCTCCCTGCTCCTATACTCAAATCCTCTTGCTATGAAAGCTAACATACCATTTGCTTTCTTCACTGCCTGCTGCACCTGCATGCCTACTTTCAATGACTGGTGTACCATGACACCCAGGTCTCGCTGCATCTCCCCTTTTCCTAATCGGCCACCATTTAGATAATAGTCTGCTTTCCTGTTTTGGCCACCAAAGTGGATAACCTCACATTTATCCACATTATACTGCATCTGCCAAACATTTGCCCACTCACCCAGCCTATCCAAGTCACCTTGCAGTCTCCTAGCATCCTCCTCACAGCTAACACTGCCCCCCAGCTTAGTGTCATCCGCAAACTTGGAGATGTTGCCTTCAATTCCCTCATCCAGGTCATTAATATAAATTGTAAATAGCTGGGGTCCCAGCACTGAGCCTTGCGGTACCCCACTAGTCACCGCCTGCCATTGTGAAAAGGACCCGTTTACTCCTACTCTTTGCTTCCTGTTTGCCAGCCAGTTCTCTATCCACATCAATACTGAACCCCCAATACCGTGTGCTTTAAGTTTGTATACTAATCTCTTATGTGGGACCTTGTCGAAAGCCTTCTGAAAGTCCAGATACAACACATCCACTGGTTCTCCCCTATCCACTCTACTAGTTACATCCTCGAAAAATTCTATAAGATTCGTCAGACATGATTTACCTTTCGTAAATCCATGCTGACTTTGTCCAATGATTTCACCACTTTCCAAATGTGCTGCTATCCCATCTTTTAATAACTGACTAGCAGTTTCCCCACTACCGATGTTAGACTAACTGGTCTGTAACGTCCTTCCTTTCCACTGCGTTAATCTCCTCTCTTACCAGCAACGCTACCCCACCTCCTTTTCCGTTCTCTCTATCCCTCCTGAATATTGAATATCCCTGGATGTTCAGCTCCCAGCCTTGGTCACCCTGGAGCCATGTCTCCGTGATCCCAACTATATCATAATCATTAATAGCTATCTGCACGTTCAACTCATCCACCTTATTACAAATGCTCCTTGCATTGAGACACAAAGCCTTCAGACTTGTTTTTACAACGCTCTTACCCCTTTTACAATTATATTGAAAGGTGGCCCTTTTTGATTTTTGCCCTGGATTTGTCTGCCTGCCACTTTTACTTTTCACCTTGCTACCTATTGCTTCCGCCCGCATTTTACACCCCTCTGTTTCTCTGCTCACCCATTTAAGAACCCCACCACCTCTTATTCTCTGTTTATTATTGTTTTCTTCTTTCCCCCCTACATGTTGGGTCTGAGTGCTTTCCTTCTCTGCCTCCTGCCTCACACACTGTCTAATAGCATTCTCTATTTGAGTCCCTCCCGCCAACCATTCTAGTTTAAAGTCTCCCCAGTAGCCTTTGCAGATCTCCCCGCCTGGATATCGGTCCCCCTCAGGTTCAAGTGCAACCCATCCTTTTTGTACAGGTCGCACCTTCCACAAAAGAGGTCCCAATGATCCAGAAATTTGAATCCCTGCCCTCTGCACCAGTCCTTCAGCCACGCATTTATCCTCCACCTCGCTCCATTCCTACTCTCACTGTCGCGTGGCACAGGCAGTAATCCCGAGATTGCTACCTTTGCGGTCCTTCTCCTCCTAACTCCCTAAATTCTCCTTTCAGGACCTCTTCTCTTTTTTACCTATGTCATTGGTACCTATATGTACCACGACCTCGGGCTCCTCTCCCTCCCCTTTCAGGATATCTTGGACATGTTGAGACACATCACAGACCCTAGCAACAGGGAGGCAAACCACCATCCGGGTCTCCCGACTGTGTCCACAGAATCGCCTGTCTGACCCCCTAACTATAGAGTCCCCTATTAGTATTGCCCTCCTCTTCTTTTCCTTACCCTTCTGAGCAACAGGACCGGTCTCTGTATCGGAGGCCCGGCCGCTGTCGCTACCCCCAGGTAGGCTGTCCCCCCAACAGTGCTCAAACAGGAGTACTTATTGTCAAGGTGTACAGCCACCGGGGTACTCTCTAGTCCCTGCCTGTGCCCCTTGCCTCTCCCAACCTTGATCCACTTGCCTGCCTCCTGTGGTCTTGGAGTGACCACCTCCCTGTAACTCCTCTCAATGACTTCTCGCTCTCCCTGACCAGACGGAGGTCATCGAGCTGCTGCTCCAGGTTCCTAATACGGTCCCTTAGGAGCCCCATCTTGATACACCTGGCGCAGATGTGGACGTCTGGAGGGCTATCAGACTCCATGACTTCCCACATCTGACATCCAGAACAGTAAACTGCCCTGGCCCTCATACTCGACCCTTACCCTGGATACAATACATCTGACATCCAGAACAGTAAACTGCCCTGGGCCTCATACTCCCCTTACCCTGGATACAATACAAAACAAACTGCTACAATACAGTACAATCAGCAGGGATCTGACTCCCAATCAGCTGCTCCCTCTTGTCTGCTTCCACCAATCAGCGGCTTCCTTAAGCCCACTTGTTTTTGAAGTGCGAGTGGAACTTGGAACGTTACAGATTTCGGTTCCTCCTCCCTCTGCGACCGACCGCTCCAACGGCTCTCAGGCCTCTGTAAGGAACAAGCCCCGCGCTCCACTTTAACTCCTACCGCTCGGGTGTAGCTCCTCCCTCTGCGACCTCTATACAATACAATACCATACAATACAATTTATTTGTCATTTGGAACCCATTGAGGTCCAAACGAAATGTCGTTTCTGCAGCCATACATTACAAAACGAAGAAGACCCGAGACACAACACAATTTACACATACATCCATCACAGCGCTGTGATGGAAGGCAAAAAAACGTATCTCTCCACTGCACTCCCCCACCCCCCGATGTCAGAGTGAAAGTCAAACCCCCGGCGGGCGATGGTGATTATCCCGCGGCCATTAAAGCCACGCTGGGTAATGCAAGGTCGCGCACCGGGTCTTGGTGTTAGAGCCCCGGTGTGCGCTCGCAAAGTCCCGTGGCCATTCCAAGCCGCGCGGGGCGATGATGTAAAGCCCTGCTCCAGGTGCTCTTCAACCCCGCAACTCCGGCGGGAGAAGTCCCCGCTGCGGAAGCCCGAAAAGCGGTCTCCCACCAGGGACCCGCGGGCTTCCGATGTTGCCGTCCGCCAGACCCGTGGTTGCAGCCTCCGAATCTCCGGGGGTCGGGTCGCAGCAGCGCTCCACCACAGCTCCACCCGCTCCGGACTCGGCCAGCCCCGTGACGGTGAGTAGTCCGCAGCTCCGCAACTGGAGCCCCAGGTCGTTCCTGCTGGAGGCCGCTCCACGTTGCCCAGCCCCAACGACAACGGAGACCCGACAAAGAAAAGGTCGGGTCTCCCGTGCAGGGGAAAGACTTTAAAGTCCCCCCCCAACCCCCACACACATACCCCGACAAAAAAATAATAAAAACTACATAGAAACTAGACAAAAATAATAAAAAGACAGACAGACTGCAGAGGCCGCTGCTGACGAGAGTCGTGCCGCCCACCAACCACACTCCAACCACTCTCCAACGGCTCTCGGATTCAAGGGATATGGGGAGAAGGCAGGAACGGGGTACTGATTATGGATGATCAGCCATGATCACAGTGAATGAAGGTGCTGGCTCAAAGGGCCAAATGGCCTACTCCCCCACCTATTGTCTATTGTCTATTGTCTGTTGAAAGTGGGGTCACAGGTAGATAGGGTGTGTTGTTGAGCAGAGGATCTAGGTGGCCAGGTACATACACATGGGGATTTAGTTTAGTTTAGAGATAAAGTGTGGAAAGGCCCTTTGGAGAAAACCCTCGCGGTCACGGGGAGAACGTACAAACTCCATACAGACAGCACCCGTAGTCAGGATGGAACCAGGGTCCTTGGCGCTGTGAGGCAGCAACTCTACCGCTGCACCATCGTGCTGCCCTGTGTTGTGTGTCTATCCACAAACCCCATGACCTCTCATTCTCACCCCTCAGGGAGACTTGCTCAGCAGCCCGGTCCCGAACGTTATTCAAAGTTCGAGGGGAATTTGCACAGCGCTCAAACTCTGTCAATGCCTGGAGGAATGGACTGGATGATAAACAAATTAAGATGATTCAGAGTTAGTGAGATCACTTCTGTACCATCCACAAGTATGGAGGGGAGGGGGTGTGGGGTAATAAGGGACATTTGTACCGTCCCGTCACACACTTATTGGGGTCACACACACACTCCAAAGACGTGCGGGTTTGTTGGTTAATTGGCCGGTAAAATTGTACATTTTCCTGTTGACCGCATTACCTCTACAGGGCATCAACTGACCTGTCGAACAAAAGACTCGAAACCAAGGTTTAGTTTAGTTCAGTACAACTTAATCTTTATTAACACTCGAGTAACTTTAAACATGCATGCAAACAATTGACTTCTAATAACTTCTC
>JAXLNO010004264.1:0-33376 GCA_038087875.1 Malacoraja senta
GTGCAGATAGCAATTAATGATCATGATATAGTTGGGATCACGGAGACATGGCTCCAGGGTGACCAAGGCTGGGAGCTGAACATCCAGGGATATTCAATATTCAGGAGGGATAGAGAGAAAGGAAAAGGAGGTGGGGTAGCGTTGCTGGTTAGAGAGGAGATTAACGCAGTGGAAAGGAAGGACATTAGCTTGGAGGATGTGGAATCGGTATGGGTAGAGCTACGAAACACTAAGGGGCAGAAAACGCTGGTGGGTGTTGTGTACAGGCCACCTAGCAGTAGTAGTTAAATTGGGGATGGCATCAAACAGGAAATTAGAAATGCGTGCAACAAAGGCAAAACAGTTATAATGGGTGACTTCAATCTACATATAGATTGGGTGAATCAAATTGGCAGGGGTGCTGAGGAAGAGGATTTCTTGGAATGTATGAGGGATAGTTATCTAAACCAACATGTAGAGGAACCAACGAGAGAGCAGGCTATTCTAGACTGGGTATTGAGTAATGAGGAAGGGTTAGTTAGCAGACTTGTTGTGCGTGCCCCCTTGGGCAAGAGTGACCATAATATGGTTGAGTTCTTCATTAGGATGGAGAGTGACATTGTTAATTCAGAAACAACGGTTCTGAACTTAAAGAAAGGTAACTTTGAGGGTATGAGATGTGAATTGGCCAAGATTGACTGGCAATTAGTTCTAAAAGGGTTGACGGTGGATATGCAATGGAAGGCATTTAAAGACTGCATGGATGAACTACAAAAAATGTTCATCCCAGTTTGGCAAAAGAATAAATCAGTGAAAGTAGTGCATCCGTGGATAACAAGGGAAATCAGGGATAGTATCAAAGCAAAAGATGTTGCGTACAAATTAGCCAGAAAAAGCAGCATACCAGAGGACTGGGAGAAATTCAGAGACCAGCAGAGGAGGACAAAGGGCTTAATTAGGAAAGGGAAAATAGATTATGAAAGGAAACTGGCAGGGAACATAAAAACTGACTGCAAAAGTTTTTATAGATATGTGAAGAGAAAGAGATTAGTTAAAACAAATGTAGGTCCCTTGCAGTCAGAAACAGGTGAATTGATCATGGGGAACAAGGATATGGCGGACCAATTGAATAACTACTTTGGTTCCGTCTTCACTAAGGAAGACATAAATAATCTGCCGGAAATAGCAGGGGGCCGCGGGTCAAAGGAGATGGAGGAACTGAGTGAAATCCAGGTTAGTCGGGAAGTGGTGTTGGGTAAATTCAATGGATTAAAGGCCGATAAATCACCAGGGCCAGATAGGCTGCATCCCAGAGTACTTAAGGAAGTAGCTCCAGAAATAGTGGATGCATTAGTGATAATTTTTCAAAATTCTTTAGATTCTGGAGTAGTTCCTGAGGATTGGAGGGTAGCAAACGTAACCCCACTTTTTAAGAAGGGAGGGAGAGAGAAAACGGGGAATTACAGACCAGGTAGTCTAACATCGGTAGTGGGGAAACTGCTAGAGTCAGTTATTAAAGATGGGATAGCAGCACATTTGGAAAGTGGTGAAATCATTGGACAAAGTCAGCATGGATTTACGAAAGATAAATCGTGTCTGACGAATCTTATAGAATTTTTCGAGGATGTAACTTGTAGAGTGGATAGGGGAGAACCAGTGGATGTGTTGTATCTGGACTTTCAGAAGGCTTTCGACAAGGTACCACATAAGAGATTAGGATACAAACTTAAATCACACGGTATTGGGGGTTCAGTATTGATGTGGATAGAGAACTGGCTGGCAAACAGGAAGCAAAGAGTAGGAGTAAACGGGTCCTTTTCACAATGGCAGGCAGTGACTAGTGGGGTACCACAAGGCTCAGTGCTGGGACCCCAGCTATTTACAATTTATATTAATGATCTGGACGAGGGAATTGAAAGCAACATCTCCAAGTTTGCGGATGACACTAAGCTGGGGGGCAGTGTTAGCTGTGAGGAGGATGCTAGGAGACTGCAAGGTGACTTGGATAGGCTGGGTGAGTGGGCAAATGTTTGGCAGATGCAGTATAATGTGGATAAATGTGAGGTTATCCACTTTGGTGGCAAAAACGGGAAGGCAGACTATTATCTAAATGGTGGCCGATTAGGAAATGGGGAGGTGCAGCGAGACCTGGGTGTCATGGTACACCAGTCATTGAAAGTAGGCATGCAGGTGCAGCAGGCAGTGAAGAAAGCGAATGGTATGTTGGCCTTCATAGCAAGAGGATTTGAGTATAGGAGCAGGGAGGTTCTACTGCAGTTGTACAGGGTCTTGGTGAGACCACACCTGGAGTATTGCGTACAGTTTTGGTCTCCAAATCTGAGGAAGGACATTATAGCCATAGAGGGAGTGCAGAGAAGGTTCACCAGACTGATTCCTGGGATGTCAGGACTTTCATATGAAGAAAGACTGGATAGACTTGGCTTATACTTGCTAGAATTTAAGAGATTGAGAGGAGATCTTATAGAAACGTACAAAATTCTTATGGGGTTGGACAGGCTAGATGCAGGAAGATTGTTCTCGATGTTGGGGAAGTCCAGGACAAGGGGTCACAGCTTAAGGATAAGGGGGAAATCCTTTAAGACCGAGATGAGGAAAAACTTTTTCACACAGAGAGTGGTGAATCTCTGGAACTCTCTGCCACAGAGGGTAGTTGAGGCCAGTTCATTGGCTATATTTAAGAGGGAGTTAGATGTGGCCCTTGTGGCTAAAGGGATCAGGGGGTATGGAGAGAAGGCAGGTACGGGATACTGAGTTGGATGATCAGCCATGATCATATTGAATGGCGGTGCAGGCTCGAAGGGCCGAATGGCCTACTCCTGCACCTATTTTCTATGTATCTAAGTATCTATGTAATATGATCATGGTTAATCATCCAACTCAGTATCCTGTACCTGCCTTCTCTCCATACCCCCTGATCCCTTCAGCCACAAGGGCCACATCTAACTCCCTCTTAAATATAGCCAATGAACTGGCCTCAACTACCTTCTGTGGCAGAGAATTCCAGAGATTCACCACTCTCTGTGTGAAAAATGATTTTCTCATCTCGGTCCTAAAAGACTTCCCTCTTATCCTTAAACTGTGATCCCTTGTTCTGGACTTCCCCAACATCGGGAACAATCTTCCTGCATCTAGCCTGTCAAACCCCTTAAGAATCTTGTAAGTTTCTATAACATCCCCCCTCAATCTTTTAAATTATAGCGAGTACAAGCCAAGTCTATCCAGTCTTTCTTCATATGAAAGTCCTGACATCCCAGGAATCAGTCTGGTGAACCTTCTCTGTACCTCTATGGCTATAATGTCCTTCCTCAGATTTGGAGACCAAAACTGTACGCAATACTCCAGGTGTGGTCTCACCAAGACCCTGTACAACTGCAATAGAACCTCCCTGCTCCTACACTCAAATCCTTTTGCTATGAATATGTGGAATTGGATCATGTGCAGGCAGATGAGATCAGTTTATTTTGGCAGCATGTTCGGCACAGATATTGTGGGCCTCAGGGCCTGTTCCTACGCTGTACAGTTCTGTTTCATATATTAGAGTAGAGTTGCTGCCTTACGGCATCAGAGACCCGGGTTCGATCCTGTCTGTACAGAGTTTGTCCATTCTCCCCGAGACCTGCGTGGGTTTTCTCCGGGTACTCCAGGTTTCCTCCCACACTCCAAAGACGTACAGGTTTGTTGGTTAATTGGCTTTGGTGGAAAAAAAATTGGAAATTGTCCCTAGTGTGTTGGATAGTGCTAGTGTACGGGGATCGCTGGTCGGCACAAACTCAGTGGGCCAAATGGCCAGTTTCCGCGTCGTAGCTCCTAAACTAAACCCCAAAAATTAAAGTATAAGAACTAAATAGGTACAAATCAATAAACCGTAACTGTTGTAATATCTTCCATTTATTTGGCAGAAATGTTACACATTTAACAAAAATTTCAAAACATAAAAATATCAGATTTTTTTTGCTAGAATTACAGGAGTTCAGACAGCAGTGACTTCTGATTATTAATGAAATAGATATTTGAGCAGCCTGTGAGCATGAGGTGACATTTGCATTAGTTACCAAGTATCCCGAGCTAATTCTGCTACCACCATCAACTATTGCGACAAGTGATGGCTTCCACTGATTGGCGCCGGAAGCTTGCGTCCTTTTCAGGACGGACGATGACAGCGAGGCCAACATTTGTAACAAGATGGACACGAAACATGAGTTTAGTTTGAGTTTAGTTTATTGTCACGTGTACCGAGGTACAGTGACAAACTTTTGTTGCGTGCCCACCAGTCAGCGGAAAGAAAATACATCAGTACAAGCGAGTCGTCCACAGTGTACAGACACATTTGATTCAGTTTCTGGATACAGCATGGACGAGACCTTGCACAGGAAGGAACTGCAGATGCTGTTTTATACCAAAGATAGACACAAAATGCTGGAGTAACTCAGCGGGTCAGGCAGCATCTCTGGAGAAAAGGAATGGGTGGCATTTCGGGTCGTAACCCTTCTTCGGGCTCGAGAAGATGGTTGATACCTTCCTTGTTTCCCAAATAACAAAGCGCAGTTATTAATATGCTTTAATTACCGGATGACTGTGGCTCAAATGCACAATATATTAATATGGTACAGATGAGAAGAAGTGTAATTAACATTTCTGACAAGAAATATTCAATGCAAAGATGCGTAACACTAATCTTTAGTATGCGATGATGCATGCATAATATAGAACATATGGGATGCTCATTACATATTCAGTTGTGCTGCAGCAAGCAAGAATTTCATTGTCCTATTTGGAACACATGACAATAAAACACTCTTGACTCTTGATGGGTGTGTAATGAGTGGAATGGTCCCTGTTACATCTTTTGGCTACGATATTTAACATTTAAATCTCATGGTTGTATTCACTTTGCTTTTCCTTTCGATTCTTCTGGGAATTCCCAAATTGGATGATGAAGATAACATGTCTTGGGACCTTGGGAATGGGAAGTGGACTCGGTTTGTTCGGCATCTATCAAAATGATTGATTGGGCTCCCTCTGTACTGCGGACAGCTGTCACATATAACGCAACCTTAAAAAAAAGCCCAAATTGGACAGTCCCAATTTTAAATGATCACATTGGATTTGTAGCGGTGACATCTCATTAAATGTGGTTCATTTTGTGCAAATCTGCCAGATGATGCCATTGTTTCAACAAAAATAAATGAAGCTATTATTATTCTCAGTAAGAATGCAGGGCGGGACTGTGGAGATGGGAGCAGAAAAGATAATGTTAATTTACAAGACATTTGTAATATTAATGGCAGTGGCTTGAATTTTAGCCATAGACCATAAGACATAAGAGCAGAATTGACCATTCGGCCCGTCAAGTCTGTTCCACCACTTAGCCTTTACTTTCAGTTCAGTTTATTGTCACGTGCACCGAGGTACAGTGAAAAGCTTTTGTTGCGTGCTAACCAGTCAGCGGAAAGACAATACATGATTACAATCGAGCCATTAACAGTGTATAGCTACACGTGTCTACATAGAAACATAGAAACATAGAAAATAGGTGCAGGAGGAGGCCATTCGGCCCTTCGAGCCAGCACCGCCATTCATTATGATCATGGCTAATAGTCCCCTATCAATAACCCGTGCCTGCCTTCTCCCCATATCCCTTGACTCCACTAGCCCCTTGAGCTCTATCTAACTCTCTCTTAAATCCATCCAGTGACTTGGCCTCCACTGCCCTCTGTGGGAGTGAATTCCAAAAGTTCACAACTCTCTGGGTGAAAAAGTTTTTTCTCACCTCAGTCTTAAATGACCTCCCCTTTATTCTAAGACTGTGGCCCCTGGTTCTGGACTCGCCCCACATTGGGAACATTTTTCCTGCATCTAGCTTGCCCAGTCCTTTTATAATTTTATATGTTTCTATAAGATTCCCCCTCATCCTTCCAAACTCCAGTGAATACAAGCCTAGTCTTTTCAATCTTTCTTCATATGACAGTCCCGCCATCCCAGGGATCAATCTCGTGATCCTACGCTGCACTGCCTCAATCACAAGGATGTCCTTCCTCAAATTAGGAGACCAAAACTGTACACAATTGTACACTGTCTAGATGCACTTCAGATATACAGCATGAAAACAAGCCCTTCATACCTGCCTAAATGTCTTTTAAAAGTGATTAAAGGTTGTCTCTTTTCATTCTGCTGTGATCTTATGTCTCTGACCTTTGCGTTTTTTCCTGAACTTCAGCTGCAGGCTCAGTTCCACGCCTGGAACAGCTTTCCAATTGAGATACAGCTCTGAAAGGCTCTTCGGCCCACCGAGTCCACACCGACCAGCGATCCCCGCACACTAACACTATCCTACACACACTAGGGACAATTTCCAATTTACAGAATCCAATTAACCTACAAACCTGTACGTCTTTGGAGTGTGGGCGGAAACCGGAGCACCCGGAGAAAACCCACGCAGGTCACTGGGAGAACGTAAACACTGCGTACAGACAGCATCCACTGTCAGGATCGAACCCAAGTCTCTGCCGCTGTGAGGCAGCAACTCTACCGCCGTGCCACTGTTCCACCCCAAATTTGATAATGGCTGATCTATTTTTCCCTCTCGACCCCATTCTCATGCCTTCTCCCCGCAACTTTTGGTGTCCTTACTAATCAAGAATCTATCAATCTCCGCAATAAAAATACTCAATGACTCTGCTTCCACAGCCTTCTGTGATAATGAATTCCATTGGTTCACCTCCCTCTGACTCAAGAAATCCTTCCTCTTTTCCATTTGTTAAGGTACGTCCTTTTATTCTGGGGCTTGTAGTGAGACCAGGCAGGTTGACCGTGTTCGAATCACGTCGGGGTCACCAATGCAGTGAGACCAGGCAGGTTAACCGTGTTCGAATCACGTCGGGGTCACCAATGTAGTGAGACCAGGCAAGTTGACCGTGTTCGAATCACGTCGGGGTCACCAATGCAGTGAGACCAGGCAGGTTGACCGTGTTCGAATCATGTCGGGGTCACCAATGCAGTGAGACCAGGCAGGTTGACCATGTTTGAATCACGTCGGGGTCACCAATGCAGTGAGACCAGGCAGGTTGACCGTGTTCGAATCACGTCGGGGTCACCAATGCAGTGAGACCAGGCAGGTTGACCGTGTTCGAATCACGTCGGGGTCACCAATGCAGTGAGACCAGGCAGGTTGAGCAGAATAGTTTTTATTAACAAAAACACATAATAACAAAAGATCGTAACACCGCGTACCTATTCTAGCTAGCGAAAACAACTCCTGTTGATCGGAGGAGTGCTGACTCAATCAAAAGACTTTATTATCATTCAAAAAGACACCAATAAATGCAAGTCTGAACGAAATTTCGTTGCATCTGGCTCACCGTGCAACATAAAATAACAAAAGGATAAAATAGATAAAAAGATAAAATAGATACTAGTGGTGGCACATTATATGGAATTCAAGAGTCTGATGGCTCGGGGGAAGAAGCTGTTGCAAAACCTGTCCGTTCTGCTCCTTATACTGCGATACCTTTTGCCCGAGGGCAGCAGAGTGAACAGTCCATGATGGAGATTTGTGGGGTCTTTTATAATGCTGTTGGCCTTGGACAAGCAACGTTTGCACGCAATGTCCCCGATTGAAGGAAGAGAAGTCCCGATGATTTGTTCAGCCGTCCTCACCACTCTCTGCACGGACTTCCAGTCGGAGGCTTTGCGGTCCCCAAACCAGACAGAGATGCAGCTGGTCAAAATGCTCTCTACGGTGCCCCTGTAGAAAGTGGTGAGGACGGGATGTGGGAGGTGAGCTCTTCTCATCCGCTAATTACTCTCTAAAAGCCTGCAAACTAAACCCCCCGTCACGTGACAGTGCCGACCAGTGACGAGGGTTCTGACTTCCCAGCCCCAGAGCTAGGTGCCGCTACAGGCTGTGCCTTCTGGGCCTAGAGGCTCCCGCTGCTGGAAACTTTCTCTCTACATTCACTATCTCGGCCTCAGCTGTGAGGTTGTCCATTAAATTTGGACAGATATTTAGAGTCCTAATCACCCACTCATTGAGTCACCCAGCACAGAAACAGGGCCCAACCTGTCCATTCTGACCAAGACGCCCAGTCTAAGCTAGTTCCATTTGCCTGTGTTTGACCCATCTTCCACTAAACCTTTCCTGTCCATATGCTTGTAGTACCTGGCACAGCTACCTTCTCTGGCAACTCGTTCCATATACCCACCACCCTCTGAATGAAAACACTCATTCGCTAATGGCCTCAGATGTTGATGTGCGATTAATGTTATAGACAATAGACAATCAACAACAGGTGCAGGAGTAGGTCATTCGGCCCTTCGAGCCTGCACCGCCATTTAATGTGATCATGGCTGATCATCCCCAATCAGTACCCCGTTCCTGCCCACTCCCCATATCCCCTGACTCCGCTATCTTTAAGAGCCCTATCTAGTTCTCTCTTGAAAGTGTCCAGAGAACCTGCCTCCACCGCCCTCTGAGGCAGAGAATTCCACAGACTCATCACTCTCTGTGAGAAAAAGTGTTTCCTCGTCTCCGTTCTAAATGGCTTACTCCTTATTCTTAGACTGTGGCCCCTGGTTCTGGACTACCCCAACATCGGGAACATGTTTCCTGCCTCAAGCGTGTCCAAACGCTTAATAATCTTATATGATTCAATAAGATATCCTCTCATCCTTCTAAACTCCAGAGTATACAAGCCCAGCCGCTCCATTCTCTCAGCATATGACAGTCCCGCCATCCCGGGAATTAACCTCGTGAACCTACGCTGCACTCCCTCAACAGCAAGAATGTCCTTCCTCAAATTAGGGGACCAAAACTGCACACAATACTCCAGGTGTGGTCTCACTAGGGTCCTGTACAACTGCAGAAGGACCTCTTTGGTTCTCTACTCAACTCCTCTTGTTATGAAGGCCAACATGCCATTTGCTTTCTTCATTGCCTGCTGTACCTGCATGCTAATGTTGATGCGTACTTGACGGTCAACACAAATATGGTGGGCTGAAGGGCCTGCTTCAATACTGTATGACCTTGTGACTTTGAAGTGTCTGTTCCTTTGCCCTTTCTGCGCTTCTGGAGGGACGGTTGAGAAAATGGGAGCCAGGTTGTTCAACAGCATTGATGTCAAGAGGGATGTTGTGGTTCAAGTCCATAGCTCCCTGACATTAACAACACAAGTAGATAAAGTGGTAGAAGGGGCATACAATATTCTTGCTTCCATCCATCAGGGTAGACGGTGTGAGTCAGGAAGTCATATTGCTGTTTTTATAAAACTCAGGTTAGATCGCATTTGGAGTATTGTGTGCAGTGGACAAATCAAGAAGAGTCCAAACTCTTCTTCTTGCATTTGAGGCAGCGGAGGTTATGTAAAGCCCCTCTTCCACTTTCACCACCTAATTGGCGACCTCTGCCGAGTTTGCCCTTGACTCATACTCGCAGCATGGTCGCCACGAGGTCGTAGGAGGTCTTCGTAACTCTTCCTCATGCTCATGAGTGGTGTCCGCGTACTCGTGGCCTCAAGTGCGTTTTTTCCAGCCTGATAAAAAATGACCACGAGTTTTAAAAAAAGGTCGGCATGGAAAAAATTGACACTTTTTACTCGTAGGTAGGTCGTAGTAGGTCCTGATGGTAGTCGTAGGTAGTCATAGGTAGTCGTAGGTCGGTAACTGGCCCGAGAACAAAATGCAAACATGACATCATTTTATCATGTGATAATTTCCCACTCGTAGCTAGTCATAGTTGGTCTTAGGTGCGGAAGACTGAGGTCGTAGACATAGTCGTAGGAGGTCGTAGACACAGTCGTAGGAGGTCGTAGACACAGTCGTAGGAGGTCTTTTACTTCTGCGAGTCAACACGACCGTGACATTTTTTTCAACTCGTCTAGGGTCTTCTAAACTCGTGGATTAGGTCGTCCAAGTGGGACAGCCCCTTAATACCCTTCAGGTGCTGTAGCCAGTTCATTGTGCTGTTGTCGAGGGCCGTGAGGTCTACCCCTCCACCAAGGGGGGGGGTGGAGGTTTAGCACAGTAGAAAATGACGTGCTGCTGTGCTGTTTGCTGGTCTGCTCCACACACGCCGGCTGCTGATGGACACAGACCCCCAGCGATGCACATTGGCGTTGAACCGGCCGACCCCTGTATGCAGCCGGTTCAGGGCGACCCACTCTTTGCGGGGCAGGTCCGAGCCGGGTGGGGCTGCGGTGATCGGTGCAACAGTGAATTGTGGAGGTGTTAAAGTCTGTTCCCAGCTGGTTCTCCATGCTCGTAGTCCAAACTCGAAACGTCACCTATCCATGTCGTCCAGCGATGCTGTCTGATCTGCTGAGTTGCTCCAGCACTTTGTGTCCTTTTCTGCCAACCAGCAACAGTAGTTTCTATGGGGTGGGAGATTGCAACCTTCACGTGGTCCGCCCTGTTTCAACTAATGCAATCGACCCGATGTGCACAATCAAATAAGATCAAATAGAACAAGTTGTCTTCCAACTTTAGGCTGTGCATGCCATACGCAAGAAGAAGAAGAAGAAGCAGTTTCTATAATTTATTTTGGTGATGCTGCCTGGTTTAGAGGGTTGTAGCTATAAAAGAGGTTGGACAAAATTGGGTTGTTTTCTCTGAAACGTCGGAGAAAGGGAAAATCAAGAGAGGTACGGCAGGATAGACAGTAGAACTATTTCCAAGGGAGGAAATTAGAGTTGCCAACTGTCCCGTATTAGCCAAGACATCCCGTAAATTGGGCTAAATTAGTTTGTCCCATACGGGACCGCCCTTGTCCCGTATTTGACTGCTGCCACTCGGGTCGAGGGGACCGTCGGGTCGGAGCGCCGCTTCCGGCCCCGCCTCACCCGTCCCGACGTAGTGCAGCCCGTGGAGTTCAAGTCAAGTCAAGTCGAGAGTTTATTGTCATGTGTCCCAGATAGGACAATGTCATTCTTGCTTGCTGCAGCACAACAGAGTATTGTAAGCATAAATACAGAACAGATCAGTGTGTCTATAGAGCATAGACCATATATAGACACATAAATAAACAGATAAAGTGCAATGGCTGTTATAGTTCAGAGTTTGTTAGATGCAGCAGCCCCTCGCCCGTGGCCCTGTCGGTCGGCAGCCTGCCCAGCTGTCCGACCTTCGGACCTTCGCTTGCCGCCGACACCACCACCGCCCCTCCTTCTCATGGCCGATCATCGGTTCATGAGTTGGATGGGGCGCTGGACTTTGCGCGCGGCCCAGGCCAAAACTCCTCAGCTGGCCCGCCGGCTGGGCTTTGTGTGCAGTCCAGCACCCGGGCCAACTCATCATTCACCCAGCCACGGCCGAGTCACACACGAATTGCCGTCGGGAATGTGTTCCCTATTTTGACCTTTTGTCCCTGATTTGGGAGTGAGAAAGTTGGCAACCCTGGTGGAAATGTCAAATACTCGGTGGGTGTCGCTATTAGATCAGACGGGGGAAAAGTTAAAGGAGAGTAAGGCCACCCGAGAAACAGGTGAAACACACAATGCTGAAGGAACTCAGCGGATCAGGCAGCATCTGTGCAGGCAACGTTTTGGGTCGGGACCCTTCATCAGGCTAACTTCAGAGATAAAGAAGGTTTTAATGACAGAAAGAGGGGAGAACAAAGGAAGGCATCTGTGTAGGAAGGAACTGCAGATGCTGGTTTAAACCGAAGATAGACACAAAATGCAGGAGTAACTCAGCGGGACAGGCAGCATCTCTGGAGAGAAGGGATAGGTGACGTTTCGGGTGACCCGAAACGTCACCCATTCCTTCTCTCCAGAGATGCTGCCTGTCCCATAAAGGAAGGTATCTATTAGAGTGATAGTCAGGAGGATTAAATGCCTAAAGAAGGGTCTTGACCCAAAACATCATCTGTTCATTCCTTCACAGATGCTGCCTGACCTGTTGAGTTCCGCCAGCTCTTTTTTTTGCTCAATAGACAATAGACAATAAACAATAGGTGCAGGAGTAGGCCATTCGGCCCTTTGAGCCTCTCCGCCATTTAATGTGATCATGGCTGATCATCCCCAATCAGTACCCCGTTCCTGCCTTCTCCCCATATCCCCTGACTCCGCTATTTTGAAGATTCCTATCTAGCTCTCTCTTGAAAGCATCCAGAGAACCTGCCTCCACCGCCCTCTGAGGCAGAGAATTCCACAGACTCACCACTCTCTGTGAGAAAAAGTGTTTTCTCGTCTCCGTTCTAAACGGCTTACTCCTTATTCTTAAATTGTGGCCCGTGGTTCTGGACTCCCCCAACATCGGGAACATGTTTCCTGCCTCCAGCGTGTCCAAACCCTTAACAATCTTATATGTTTCAATGAGATACCCTCTCATCCTTCTAAACTCCAGAGTGTACAAGCCCAGCTGCTCCATTCTCTCAGCATATGACAGTCCCGCCATCCTGGAAATTAACCTTGTAAACCTACGCTGCACTCCCTCAATAGCAAGAATGTCCTTCCTCAAATTAGGGGACCAAAATTGCACACAATACTCCAGGTGTGGTCTCACTAGGGCTCTGTACAACTGCAGAAGGACCTCTTTGCTCCTATATTCGACTCCTCTTGTTATAAAGGGCAACATGCCATTCGCTTTATTCACTGCCTGCTGTACCTGCATGCTTACTTTCATAGACTGATGAACAAGAACCCCAGATCCAGTTGTACTTCCCCTTTTCCCAACTTGACGCCATTTAGATAGTAATCTGCCTTCCCGTGTTTGCTACCAAAGTGGATAACCTCACATTACAACCTCAAGATTCCAACTTCTGCATTTCCTTCCCAGCTTTAATCAGGACCATCCTTTCACCAACTAGAGAGCGGTCCTGACCTACCATCTACCTCATTGGAGACCCTCGGACTATCTTCAATTGTACTTTACTGGACTTTATCATGAACCAAACGTTATTTATTCCCTTTACCCTGTGTCTGTACACTGTGGACAACTTGATTGTAATCATGTATTGTCTTTCCGCTGACTGGTTAGCGCGCAACGAAGCAGCTTTTCACTGTACCTCGGTACACGTGACAATAAACTAAACTAAACTTGCGTCTCCAGAGGAAGAAAGTAGCCATATTTAAAGTCACAGTGGTGCGGTCACAGTCAAGTCAAGAGTGTTTATGTGTCCCTTCCTTCATGTGTCCCAGATAGGACAATGAAATTCTTGCTTGCTGCAGCAATATTTTAGGCATTAAAAAAAGTGGCGCAGCGGTAGATTTGTTGCCTTACAGCGCTTACACCGGTGACCCGGGTTTGATCCCGACTACGGCTGCTGTCTGTACAGAGTTTGTACCTTCTCCCCGTGACCTATGTGGGTTTTCTCCGAGATCTTCAGTTTCCTCCCACACTCCCAAAGACTTGCAGATTTGCAGGTTAATTGGCTTGGTAAATTAAGAAATGAGAAATTGAAAAATGTCCCTATTATGTGTAGGATAGTGTTAACGTGCGGGGATCGCTGGTCGTCGTGGATACGGTGCCGTAGGGCCTGTTTCCATGCGGTGTCTCTTAACTAAACAAACTTACAAAATTCTTAATGGGTTGGACTTCTCTGCCACAGAAGGTAGTTGAGGCCAGTTCATTGGCTATATTTAAGAGGGAGTTAGATGTGACCCTTGTGGCTAAAGGGGATCAGGGGGTATGGAGAGAAAGCAGGTACAGGATACTGAGTTGGATGATCAGCCATGATCATATTGAATGGCGGTGCAGGCTCGAAGGCCGAATGGCCTACTCCTGCACCTATTTTCTATGTTTCTATGTTTCTATGGACAGGCTAGATGCAGGAAGATTGTTCCCGATGTTGGGGAAGTCCAGAACAAGGGGTCAAAGTTTAAGGATAAGGGGGAAGTCCTTTAGGACCGAGATGAGAAAAAAAAAAATCACACAGAGAGTGGTGAATCTGTGGAATTCTCTGCCACTGAAAGTAGTTGAGGGCCAGTTCATTGGCTATATTTAAGAGGGAGTTAGATGTGGCCCTTGTGGCTAAAGGGATGAGGGGGTATGGAGAGAAAGCATGTACAGGATACTGAGTTGGATGATCAGCCATGATCACATTGAATGGCGGTGCATGCTCAAAAGGCCGAATGGCCTACTCCTGCACCTATTTTCTATGTTTCTATGTTTCTAAACTAAAGTGCTATGAAGTTGTGTGGCTTGTCGAGACTGATGGGGAACAAACTTTCTTCTTCGACAGGAAAATACCTTCTTCCCCCTGCATCGGCACAGCTGTTGTGGCAGCAGACGATGGAGACGACCAACCTGGTCCGTATGCGCAGCCAGACACTTGGTCAGTCAGCTCCCTCCCTCACGGCCTGCCTGGTAAGTGCATTTCTCCGAGCCTTCCTACAGGTGTCACTAGTGGGCCAGGGTGGCTCAGCGCTTGCGGCGCCGGAGACCCGGGTTCCATCCCGACTACGGGTGCTGTCTGTACGGAGTTTGTACCTTCTCCCCGTGGGTTTTCTCTGAGATGTTTGGTTTGCTCCCATACTCCAAATACGTCATTCATAGCAAAAGGATTTGAGTATAGGAGCAGGAGGTTCTACTGCAGTTGTACAGGGTCTTGGTGAGACCACACCTGGAGTATTGCGTACAGTTTTGGTCTCCAAATCTGAGGAAGGACATTATTGCCATAGAGGGAGTACAGAGAAGGTTCACCAGACTGATTCCTGGGATGTCAGGACTTTCATATGAAGAAAGACTGGATAGACTCGGCTTGTACTCGCTAGAATTTAGGAGATTGAGGGGGATCTTATAGAAACTTACAACATTCTTAAGGGGTTGGACAGGTTAGATGCAGGAAGATTGTTCCCGATGTTGGGGAAGTCCAGGACAAGGGGTCACAGCTTAAGGATAGAGGGAAATCCTTTAGGACCGAGATGAGAAAAACTTTTTTCACACAGAGAGTGGTGAATCTCTGGAACTCTCTGCCACAGAAAGTAGTTGAGGCCAGTTCATTGGCTATATTTAAGAGGGAGTTAGATGTGGCCCATGTGGCTAAAGGGATCAGGGGTATGGAGAGAATGCAGGTACGGGATACTGAGTTGATGATCAGCCATGATCATATTGAATGGCGGTGCAGGCTCGAAGCGCCGAATGGCCTACTCCTGCACCTATTTTCTATGTTTCTATGTTTCTATGTCATATGTGTAAAATTGTCCCTGGTGTATGTAGGGTGGTGTTAATGTGCGGTGATCGCTGGTCGGTGCGGACTCGGTGGGCCGAAGGAAACTAATCTAAACACTAAACTATGTTCACATGTTTTAGGAGTGGAATTAGGCCATTCGGCCCATCGAGTCCACTCCGCCTTTCAATCATGCCTGATCTCTGCCTCCTAGAAACATAGAAAATAGGTGCAGGAGGAGGCCATTCTGTCCTTCGAGCCAGCGCCACCATTCATTGTGACCATGGCTGATCGTCCACAATCAGTACCCCGTGCCTGCCTTCTCCCCATATCCTTTGATTCCGCTAGCCCCTTGAGCTCTATCTAACTCTCTTTTAAATTCTTTCACTGACTTGACCTCCACAGCCCTCTGTGGCAATGAGTTCCACAGATTAACTATCCTCTGACTAAAGAAGTTTCAACTCACCTCCGTTCTAAAAGAGCGCCCTTTAATTCTGAGGCTATGACCTCTGTTCCAAGACTCTCCCAGCAGTGGAAACATCCTCTCCACATCCACTCTATCTATGCCTTTCATTATTCTGTAAGTTTCAATGAGGTTCCCCCTCAATCTTCTAAACTCCAGCGAGTACAGGCCCAGTGCTGTCAAGTGCTCTTCATATGATAACCTACTCATTCCTGGAATAATTCTTGTAAACCTCTGGACCCTCTCCAGAGCCAGCACATCATACAGCCATAGTCATACAGCACTGAAACGGGCCCTTCGGCCCAACACATCCATGCCGACCAAGATGTCTAGTCATCGTACTAGTTTTACCATGTAGGAAGGAACTGCAGATCCTGGATTACACTGAAGATACATTTTTTTTATCATCAATCTACACACAATACCCCATAATAAAAGAGCGAAAACTGGTGTTTAGAAATGTTTGCAAAGTAATTTATAAGAAATAACTGAAATATCACATTTACATAAGTATTCAGACTCTTTGCTATGACACTCAAAATTGAGCTTAGGTTCATCCTGTTTCCATGATTATCCTTGAGATGTTTCTACAACTTGATTGGAGTCTACCAGTGGTAAATTAAATTGATTGGACATGATTTGGAAAGGCACACACCTGTCTATATAAGGTCCCACAGTTGGCAGTGCATGTCAGAGCAAAAACCAAGCCATGAAGACGAAGGAATTGTCCGTAGACCTACGAGACAGGATTGTGTCGAGACACAGATCTGGGGAAGGGTATAAAACAATTTCTGCAGCAATGCTGGTCCCAAAGAGCACAGTGGCCTCCGCCATTCTTTAAATGGAAGAACTTTGTAACCACCAGGACTCTCCATAGAGCTGGCCGCCCGGCCAAACTGAGCAATCGGGGGAGTAGGGCCTAGGTCAGGGAGGTGACCAGGAACCCGATGGTCACTCTGACAGAGCTCCAGAGTTCCTCTGTGGAGATGGGAGAACCTTCCAGAAGGACAACTATATCTGCAGCACTCCACCAATCAGGCCTTTATGGTAGAGTGGCCAGACGGAAGCCACACCTCAGTAAAAGGCACACGACAGCCCGTTTGGAGTTTGCCAAAAGGCACCTAAAGGACTCTCGGACCATGAGAAACAAGATTCTCTGGTCTGATGAAACCAAGATTGAAATCTTTGTCTTGAATGCCAAGCGTCACGTCTGGAGAAAACCAGGCACCGCTCATCACCTGGCCAATACCATATCTACGGTGAAGCATGGTGGTATCAGCATCATGCTGTGGGGATGATGTTTTTCATCATGTTTTTCAGCGGCATGAACTGAGAGACTAGTCAGGATCGAGGGAAAGATGAACGGAGCAAAGTACAGACAGATCATTGATGAAAACCTGCTCCAGAGCATTCTGGACCTCAGACAGGGGCAGAGGTTCACCTTCCAACAGGACAACAACCCTAAGCACACAGCCAAGACAATGCAGGAGTGGCTTCATGACAAGTCTGTGAATGTCCTTGAGTGGCCCAGCCAGAGCCCAGACTTGAACCCGATCAAACATCTCTGGAGGGACCTGAAAATAGCTGTGCATCGACGCTCCCCATCCAACCTGGGCCTCCTCCATTGTCAGAGTGAGGCCCAGCGCAAATTGAGGAACAGCACCTCATATTTCGCTTTGTTAGTTTACACCCCAGCGGTATGAACATTGCCTTCTCTAACTTCAAATAGCCCTTGCTTTCCCTCTCTCTCCATCCCCTCCCCCTTCCCAGTTCTCCCAGGAGTCTTACTGTCTCCAACTACATTCTATCTTTGTCACGCCCCCTCCCCTGACATCAGTCTGAAGAAGGGTCTTGACCCAAAAAAACGTTGCCCATTCCTTCTCTCCAGAGATGCTGCCTGACCCGCTGAATTACTCCAGCATTTTGTGTCTACCTTTGGTTTTTACACTACTGTGGTCATGTTTACTTAGAATAACTGATGGTTTATTGTATATTTGTTGTTGTCATTGTGGCATCTAATGTGCCTGCAAAGCTGCGGCCAGTAAGATTGTCATTGTCCCAGTTTCTCTCTGGTGCATATGGCAACTAAACGCTATTGAATATTTTTACAGTGAATACGTGGAAGGTTGGTGGACAATAAAGGAAGGGAGAGGGCCAGGGAAGGAGGAACACTAATCATCTTTGTTGTTGTAATAAACCCTGTTTAATTGGTATCAAGAATCCTGCAACGCCCAGCTCATGAGAATGTGAGGAGAGCAAAAAAAAAAAAAAGAGAATTAAATAATAATAGGATTAGTGTCGTTTCTTAGTTTAGTTCAGAGATACGGCATGAAAACAGGCGCTTCGGCCCACCGAGTCCGCGCCGACCATGATTACCAATACACTAGTCAATAGACAATAGACAATAGGTGCAGGAGTAGGCCATTCGGCCCTTCGAGCCAGCACCGCCATTCAATGTGACCATGGCTTGTCCACACTTGGGACAATTTACATAAGCCAATTAACCGACAAACCTGCACGCCTTTGAAATGTGAGAGGAAAACGGAGCACGTGGTGGAAAATCCACGCCGGTCACGGGGAGAAACGTACAATGACGTACAGACAGCACCCGTAGTCAGGATGGAACCCGGGTCTCTGGCGCTGTGAGGCAGCAACTCTACCGCTGTCCCGCCTTAAATGGTTGACTGATGGGCAGTGTGCATTGGTGTGCCAATAAGCCTGCGTCTGTATTATATGACCCCGCCCCTCACCCGACTGGGGCTCGGTATTCAGAAGAAAACCAACTGTGCAAGCAGAGCATGGATCATTTTGCCCAAAGGGACGTATAAAATGCACATCATAGCGACTTTGAAGAGGCTAATGAGTAGGCAGGTGGACGTATCAGGGCAGTGAAAAACTCAAGGCACGACCACAGATTGCTTCACCCAAACATCACCACGGTGCAATGGAAAATTCTAATTTAGATCAGATTATTATTGTATTCAGAAGAAGATGTATTCAAGGGTGAGCAAGATTTAGCTCTTAGGACTAACGGAATCAAGGGTTATGGGGGGAAAAGCAGGAACGGGGAACTGATTGGGGATGATCAGCTATGTTCATATTGAATGGCGGTGCTGGCTCGAAGGGCCGAATGGCCTACTCCTGCAACTATTGTCTATATTTCTATGGTCCTATTGTCACAGTGAAAAGCAGTTTTGTTGCATGCTGTCCAGTCAATGAAAAGACTATGCAGGATTCCGATCAAGCTGTCCACAGTGTACAGATACAGGATAAAGGGTGTGATGTTTAGTGCAAGAGGCAGTCCATTTTTCTGTGGGGCAGGATTTAGCCATATTAGATTTGGTGAAAACCTCATGATACGATGGTAGCGTTTAAGAGGATCTCAGATGGGAACATGGAATTGCAGGGAATGGAAGGAAATGGATCATGTACGGGCAGAGAAGGCACTTTCCCATTTGCTCTACCTATTGTACTTGAGTTTGACGATTGTATATCTGAATAGCATTGAATCGCATGCAAAACAAAGCTTTTCACTGTACCTCAGTATACATGGCAATAATAAATTTAAAACTTAATTAATCTTGGCATTATGTTTGGCACAGACACTGTGGGATGAAGGAGTCGGGGGAAAGAGAAACGAGAGATATAGACGGTGATATATAGAACAAATTAATGAAAGATATGCAAAAAAGTAATGATCATAAAGGAAACAGGCTATTGTTAGCTGTGGGCAAGGTGAAGGGTCTTGACCCGAAACGTCACCTACATTTCCTGATTGTTGTCTGGTTTATCTTTGTTTTCACACCTTACCCCTCCACGTCTCTATGTCTCCCTCTCCCCTGACCGAAGAAGGGTCTCGACCCGAACCGTCACCCATTCCTTCTCTCCAGAGAGGCTGCCTGTGCTGCTGAGTTACTCCGGCATTTTGTGTCTATCAAGGGCCTGTCCCACTTACGCGACTTTTCAGCGGACTGTCTGCGACCTTCAAGCTCGGGGGGCACTCGCCTGAAAAACCGTGAGCTGGATCGACCGTCGGCGCGGAAAACACACACACACACACACGCGCACGCACGCACACACACACGCACACGAGGGGGCCAGGGAAAGCAGGGGAGCGCTGTCTGAAATTCACACGGTGCAAAGCCAAGGTGATACCCGCGATGAACAGGAAGGTTAAAGACGGCTAGCACAGTGTACGGTAAGTCCTTTAAAAGAGTGTGGAGGGGGGAGAAGGGGGGAGTAGGAGTGGAGACACTTTTAAGAAGCCAGACAACTTTTTAATAAGCCAGAGATACACGGCTGTGAAGTTTGGCGGGCATTTAACATTACCGGTCGGTTTTCCTTGGTTCTGAAAACTCGTGCTTACGTTTTTTTCCCCCCAATGAGCCCATTAAAATGCCCGGCCACCAAGATTTCCTATGGCTACCTCGACTACCTACAACGACATGGCGATCCCACTACCACTGCACTACGACTTAAAAAGTATCGATCTTCTCCATGACGACCAATTTTTGGTCGCGGAAAATTATTCAACATGTTGCGAATATTTAACCACCATGCGGGAACTCCTCCGGACCATGAAGGATACTCACCAGAGGCCACCTACGAACATGTGGCGAGCGCAGAGTCTCCTGAACTCGCAAATAAGGTCGCCTAAGTGGGACCGGCCCTTTAAGGTGCTAAATATTGTTGGACTTACCGATTCGCAAGCTGCCGCTGGCTTCCAAGCTGTGCAGTAGTTTTATTTCATTTTTGTCCCACGTACTTTCAGCACAATTGTTAACGGGGCTTTGCCTGGAAGGATACTGCAGACATTGATGGCTGCTTCCATCCTGCTGCAAAATATGTCTGTAATCTGCAGGCAAATTGTCAAGCTCACAAAGTCCAGGCTGGAATGGTCGGATTTCAGAGTGTGGATGCAAAGGATCAAGGTTGCCACATACAGGGGACGGACTGGTCCTTGGTTTAATGTCCAAGAATAAAATGACGTTCCTTTAGAAAGGAGATAAGAAGGAAGAGGGTGGCGAATCTGTGGAATTCATTGCCACAGAGGCTGCGGAGGCCAAGTCGATGGATAGTTTTTAAGGTGGAGATTGCCAGATTTTTCATTGGTAAGGGTGTTAAGGGTTATGGGGAGAAGGCAGGAGAATGGGTTGAGGGAGAGATAGATAAACCATGATTGTATGGCGGATAGACTCGATGGGCCGAATGGGCTAATTCTGCTCCTGCAACCTATGCACAATTGTTTCATCTAAAAGACTGATCTCTTTCATGGGTATTCAAGGGAGAGTTAGATTTAGCTCTTGGGGCTAACGGAATCAAGGGATATTGGGAGAAATCATGAACAGGGTACTGGTTGTGGATGATCAGCCATGATCATATTGAATGGCGGTGCTGGCTCGAAGGGCCGAATGGCCTACTCCTGCACCTATTTTCCTTGTTTCAATGTTTCTCTCAGCCAGCCTGGAACATATGTTCAAAATGTCGTTCTATATCAGACAGAGGCATGAGCACCAGTTTTGGAGAGAACACAGATGATGGTTTAGTTATCGTGTCAGTGGATATGAAGATTCTGCGGAGATAGCGTTGGCGTTTCCTCTCCAGATACTGCTGTAAATCAGCTAAATCCTGGAAGTGCATAAAAGGACAGGCGTCACCATGCCCGGTAAACAAGAGGGTCTGGGTTGAGGATAGACACAAATAGCTGGAGTAAAACAGCGTGCCAGGCAGCATCTCTGGAGAAAAGGAATAGGTGACGTTTTGGGTCGGAACCCTTCTTCAGAAATATTTTTAACATTTATTATTCCTGATTTTTTTTTCATTTCAAGCTAAATAAATAGGTAAAATGGATCAGTTAGAAATGATTCCTGACCCCGCTGAATTCCTCCAGTGCTTTGTGCTTTTCTCCTGAATTTAGCATCTGCAGTTTCTCGTGTCTCCCATCCAAATGCTGCTGGCTCTGGTTTATTGTGTAGTGCTACTGAGATCCGTTGCCGTTGCCCACTCTTTGATTTATTCTCCATCTCTGCAATACATTCAGCTTGGGATAGGTACAGGTTAAAATTGAGTTTTACTATTGCTAAACATCGCAGCACTGCGATCACGATCACGGTGGCGCAGCGGTAGAGTTGCTGCCTTACAGCGAATGCAGCGCCGGAGACCCGGGTTCGATCCCGACTACAGCGCTGCTGTACGGAGTTGTGTACGTTCTCCCCGTGACCCGCGTGGGTTTTCTCCGAGATCTTCGATTTCCTCCCCACACTCTCAAAGACGTGCAGGTTTGTATGTTACCGTATTTCCAGGCAATGAAGACCCTATTTTTTTACCCTAAAATAAGGCCCGAAAATTTACCTGCGTCTTGGAGGCCGAAGGTTAGATTGTTAGCCAAGAAAGATAGACTTGGCTATGCCTCAGTACAGCGGCTGAAAAGTTCCTTCCACAGTGTGTGGGGACTCTGGCCCGGGTCAGCACGGCTGGGCCGCCAGGGGAAAGTTGCGGGAGGGCAGGGAGCGTTCAGAAGGAGGGGTCGGGGATCATGCCAGCAACTCGCTCGGTAGCTCAGGTGGCTGCGAGCGGCGGCCGGGACCGGACAGCGAACTGCAGCTAGACCATGGCTTGCAGGCGACCTGGGAAATGCACAAAACTCTTGATCCTGTCTACACGACTAAACCGAATCTTGATCCTGTCCCGCCAGCCTTTTTTCAAAATTTTGCAACTCAAAATGGGGGTGCGTCTTCATTGCCAGGAAATATGGTAATTGGCTTGGTAAATGTAAAAATTGTCCCTAGTGTGTATAGGATAGTGTAAATGTGCGGGGATCGCTGGTCGGCGGGACTCGGTGGGCCGAAAGGCCTGTTTCCGCGCTGTATCTATAAACTAAACTAAACCACTGAGCTGCTGATTATTAACCATCCTCAAGGTAACTTTATATCCTTGAAGGACAAGTTCGAAATCCCAATATGACTATTCCACTAAATTAGTTATCTGACCTATTGATGTTGCCTGCATCTTGTGGTTGGTTAATCTTGACTATTGTTACAATATTGATTAAGAACGTACAAACCTCTTAAAGGCCTGTCTCACGAGTCTGCGGTCTATGGCGGTGAAACGGGAGGAATCTGCCGCCATAGACCACGCACTCGTGAGAAAGTAACAATTCCCGGGCCGTGCGGCGGTGTTCCCAACACCGCGCGGTGCTAAAATAAAAACGACAAAGTCCAAAACAAATACTCACCGCACAACCTCCACCAGTGATGCACGAGTGCGGCACGGCCGCTCGCACGGGCCGCCGCCAGTGTGGGTCGAGCGCCGTGCGTCAAACCTCCACTGCCACAGCCGCCGCCAGTGACGCACGTGCCGCCGCCAGTGAGGCACGTGTGCTGCGTGGCCGCAGTCACAGCCACCGCTACCAGCGCCGCGATCAGGATGGCCGCCGCCACAGCCGCCGCTGGTGAGTCTTGTGCGGCGGGCCGACGTCATCGCAGTCGGCCCGCCCTTTTTTTACTTACCGCAAGCACGTGGGACCCGCCGTGTTTGAATTAACTCGGCCCCCGCGCAACATCCGTGCGGCGCTCCGGTGGATAGGCTCGACGCTCTCGCCGTTGCCGCGCGGTCCTCGCTACCGGCGACGCCGCGCTTCACCGCCGATGACCGCAAACAGGTAAGACAGAGCCTTTACTCCAAGGCTGCGCTGATTGTTTTGGTTTAAGCTTAGTTTACAGATACAGCGCGGAAACAGTGCCATTTGGAATCTACACCGACCACCGATCCCCGCACATTAACACTATCCTACTCACACGAGGGACAATTTTACAGTTATGCCAAGCTAATTGGCCTCCAAACCTGTACGTCTTACGAGTGTGGGACGAAACCAGAGCACCCGGAGAAAACCCAGGTGGTCACGGGGAGAACGTACCGACTCCGTTACAGAAAGCACTGTTGGAACCCGGGTCTCTGCGCTGTGAGGCAGCAACCCTACCGCTGTGCCACCGTGCCGCCCACGGTTTCTTTTGGGTTTCTATTTTTGGGATTCCCTTTTACAGGTACTGTCGCTAGAAGCTGTTATCACGCTGATGCTTCTACACATTAACTAACTAAGTTCAATCCACTGATTGTATTATCCCTATTTATCCCCTATCGCTGTTGGGCGGCACGGTGGTGCAATGATAGAGTTGCTGCCTCATAGCGCCAGAGACCCGGGCTCGATCCTGACTATGGGTGCTGTCTGTATGGAGTTTGCACGTTCTCCCTGTGACCGCGTGGGTTTCACCGGGTGCTCCGGTTTCCAGGTCCTCCCGCATTCCAAAGGGTGCAGGTTTGTAGTAATTGGCTTCTGTAAATTGTCCCTAGTGTAGGATAGAACTAGTTTACGGGAAGGTCGGCACGGACTCGGTGGGCCGAAGGGCCTGTTTCCACTTTGCATCTCTACACTAAAGTGGTTTAGTGGTTAATTGCACAATTTAGTCTAGTTTAGTTTTAGTTTATTGTCACGTGTCTCGAGATACAGTGAAAAGATTTTGTTGCATGCTAACCCATCAGCGGAAAGGCCATATATGATTATAATCGAGCTGTCCACAGTGGACAGATACATGATAAGGGAATAACGTTTAGTGCAAGGTAAAGCCAGTCAAGTCCAATCAAAGATAGTCTTAAGATTCCCGATGAAGTAGATAGTCGTTCAGCACAGCTCTCTGGTTGTGGTAGGATAAAACACATAGAACATAGAAACATAGAAACATAGAAAATAAGTGCAGGATTAGGCATTCGGCCCTTCGAGCCTGCACCGCCATTCAATATGATCATGGCTGTTCATCCAACTCAGTATCCTGTACCTGCCTTCTCTCCATACCCCCTGATCCCTTTAGCCACAAGGGCCACATCTAACTCTCCTCTTAAATATAGCCAATGAACTAATAATAATAATATAATTCATTTTTATTTGCTGGCGCCTTTCTAAACACTCAAGGACACCTTACAAGGCATAAAATCACAAAAATACAAAACACATAATCGGAGTAAATTAAATATAAAAACACCACAGTGCACAAATCAAGGACAGAATTCAATTAAAAAAGCACAAAAAAGAAAATAAGAAACACAATTTGAGGAGAGAGCAGCGGCAGCCAAACCGCGCCAGCGTCCACTCTCCCCTCCGACCGCCATCTGGAACAAAGACCAACAGACACAGCACACAGAACTGGCCTCAACTACCTTCTGTGGCAGAGAATTCCAGAGATTCACCACTCTCTGTGTGAAAAATGTTTTTCTCATCTTGAGAAAATAGAAAATAGAAACATAGAAAATAGGTGTAGGAGGAGGCCATTTGACCCTTCGAGCCTGCACCGCCATTCATTGTGATCATGGCTGATCATCCACAATCAGTACCTGCCTTCTCCTCATATCCCTTGATTCCGCTATCCCCGAGAGCTCCATCTAACTCTCTTTTAAATCCATCTAGTGAATTGGCCTCTACTGCCTTCTGTGGCAGAGAATTCTACAAATTCACAACTCTCTGGGTGAAGACGGTTTTTCTCATCTCAGTTTTTAAATGGCCTCCCCTTTATTCTTTGACTGTGGCCCCTGGTTTTGGACTCCCCCAACATTGGGAAGGAACAATTTTTCCTGCATCTAGCTTGTCCAGTCCTTTTATAATTTTATACATTTCTATAAGAATACCCTCTCGTCCTTCCAAATTCCACGTTGATTCAGTTGCCTGATAACAGCTGGGAAGAAACTGGCCCTGAATCTGGAGGTGTGCGTTTTCACACTTCTATTTTGCCCGACGGGAGAGGGGAAGGAGGGAGTGGCCGGGTGCGACTGGTCCTTGATTATGCTGCTGGCCTTGCCGAGGCAGCGTGAGGTATGAATAGAGTCAATGGAAGGGAGGTTGGTTCAGAGATACAACACGAAAACAGGCACTTCGGCCCACCGAGTCCGCACCGACCACGATCACCAATACATTAGATCTGTCCACACTTGGGATGATCAGCCATGATCACATTGAATAGCGGTGATGGCTCGAAAGGGCCGAATGGCCCTACTCCTGCACCTATTGTCTGTTGTCCATTGTCTAATCTACATGAGCCAATTAACCGACAAACCTGCACGTCTTTGAAATGTGAGAGGAAAACAGAGCACTTGGTGGAAACCCACACGCAGGTCACGGGGAGAACGTACAAACGACAATAATAATCTTGTCCCTAGTGTGTAGGATAGAACTAGTTTACGGGAAGATCGGTACGGACTCGGCGGGCCGAAGGGCCTGTCTTGATTATTATTGTATTCAAGAGTGTGTTGAAGAAGATGTATTCAAGGGAGAGGTAGATTTAGCTCTTAGGGCTAACGGAATCAAGGGATAGGGGGGAAAAGCAGAAACGGGTACTGATTGTGGATGATCAGCCATGATCACATTGAATGGCGGTGCTGGCCGAATGGGCCGAATGGCCTACTCCTGCACCTATTGTCTATATTTCTATGGTCCTATTGCCACGTGCACCGAGGGCACAGTGAAAAGCTGTTTTGTTGAAGGGAGGTTGGTTTGTGTGTTGGTCTGGGCTGTGTCCACAATCCTCTGCAATTTGAATTAATACGGACTGGATGGCTTAATTACACCCATCAAACCTTGACATCGCTATGTTTCTATCCAGTTCTGTGTTTGCAGATGATCGCAGTGTTGTTTTGATAAAGCTCCTACCAACTGAATAATTCGATTAACACATTGCAAAACATTGGGTTGCACGAAATGTCCGATCCGTCTCGAATTGTGTTATGATTAGACCCCAGCTTTATATTTTGAACTGCCTTGGAATATTTCGCCGCTGAGTTTGTCTGTTCAATCAGCAGCTGATTAATGCAAAATGGGGAAAGCCTGAGTGCCAATTTGGAATTAAATTGTGAATTAAGGTTTGCAGCTCAGTGTAGTCAAGGAGTAATCTGTAGCTTCTGTTACTGTAATAAACCTCCAGGCTCTGCTCGTCTCTTTTTGCCACTCAGCCTCAGTTTCCACTCATAGAAACATAGACATAGAAACATAGAAAATAGGTGCAGGAGGAGGGCATTCGGCCCTTCGAGCCAGCACCGCCATTCATTGTGATCATGGCTGATCGTCCCCAATCAATAACCCGTGCCTGCCTTCTCCCCATACCCCTTGATTCCACTAGCCCCTGGAGCTCTATCTAACTCTCTCTTAAATCCATCCAGTGACTTGGCCTCCACTGCCCTCTGTGGCAGGGAATTCCACAAATTCACAACTCTCTGGGTGAAAACGTTTTTTTCGCCTCAGTCTTAAATGACCTCCCCTTTATTCCAAGACTGTGGCCCCCTGGTTCTGGACTTGCCCCACACTGGGAACATTTTTCCTGCATCTAGCTTGTCCAGTCCTTTAATAATTTTGCTCTTGGGAGAGTCTAGGACCAGAGGTCATAGCCTTAGAATTAAAGGACTGTCCTTTAGGAAGATGAGGAGGAATTTCTTTGGTCAGTGGGTGGTGAATCTGTGGAATTCATTGTCACAGAAGGCTGTGGAAGCCAAGTCAATGGATAAGCAGAGATAGATAGATTCTTGATTCGTACGGGTGTCAGGGGTTAAAGTATGGGGAGAAGGCAGGAGAATGGGGTTAGGAGGTAGATCAGCCATGATTGAATGGTGGACTAGACTTAATGGGCCAAATGGCCTAAGTCTGCTCCTTTCACCTCTGAACTTATGAACTTTGAATGGGTTCATTGTGACAATTGATCTTTAAAATAAGCTTCTGTTTTTTAATTTCTGCAGCGCTGTTGGGCAATAGTGATATTTTGGCGAAGATAGACACAAAATGCTGGAGTAACTCACTGGATCAGGCAGCATCTCTGGAGAGAAGGAATAGGTGACGTTCGGGGTTGAGACCCATCTTCAGAAGACCCTCCTTCTAAAGAAGGGTCTCGACCAGAAACGTCACCCATTCCTTCTCTCCAGAGATGCTACCTGAGTTACTCCAGCATTTTTTTTGTCTTGACAGCCTCTGCAGCATTTGCAGTTCCTTCCTACATGTGAATAAGGGGTCACAGTTTAAGAATAAGGGGTAGATCATTTAGAACGGAGATGAGGAAATTTTTTTTCACCCAGAGAGTTGTGAATCTGTGGAATTCTCTGCCTGAGAAGGCAGTGGAGGCCGATTCTCTGGATGCTTTCAAGAGAAAGTTAGATAGAGCTCTTAAAGATAGCGGAGTCGGGGGATATAGGGAGAAGGCAGGAACGGGGTACTGATTGGGGATGATCAGCCATGATCACATTGAATGGCGGTGCTGGCTCGAAGGACCAAATGGCCTGCTCCTGCACCTATTGTCTATTGTCTATTGTGATATCTTGTTTTTTTTAATGTTTATGATTATAATACACTGTATATTTGTAATTTTGCTTTATGCCGATTATTAAATGGAAATTGGAGCCATAATTCATTTTGTGGTGAAATATGTATTGAATTTGGTTGAAGCTGAGGCGCACTGATTTAATATATTTAAATCTGCAGATGAGCCGTGAATAATAATAAAAACAAATATAGCTGCTTCTAGTATTGTAAATGTTGACATGATCATTTACAGAATGTCATTATAGATGCAAGGAGGTTTGGAAAAAATGACCATGCGTTGGAGAGGTCATTTGGTGTTTGGAGGATTAATGTATTTTTTAGTTTAGTTTTAGTGTATAGATACAGCACGGAAACAGGCCCTTCGGCCCACCTAGTACACACTGACCAGCGATCCCCGCAAACTAACACTATCCTACACACACTAGGGTCAACTTTTACATATATACCAAGCCAATTGACTTACAAAACTTGTTCATCTTTGGAGTCATAGAGTGATACAGTGTGGAAACAGGCCTTCCGGCCCACCTCGCCCACACCGGCCAACAATGTCCCAGCTACCCTAGTCTCACTAGTGTGGGAGGAAACTGGAGCTCCTGGGGAAACCCATGCAGGTCACGGGGAGAATGTACAAATTCTGTACAGACGGGATGGAACCCGAGTCTCTGGCGCTGTAATGCTAGAGCGTGTCCTATCGAGCTTGCAGTCCTCTTCCCATTGTGGGACTTTAGTAAGGTTCAGATTTATTGGACCTGTGTGAGTCACAAAGGGCACATGAGGCAATGGGAACAGTGTGGGATTGATGGTGGCGTGCAGGCTGGATCAATCACTATCTAGCTCAAAGTAGAGACGTGAAAGTGAAACGAATGGTGAAAGGCCTAGATTAGAGTGGATGTGGAGATGATGTTTCCCCTAGTGTGGGAGAGTCTAGGTCCAGAGGTCATGGCTTCAGAATTAAAGGACGTTCTTTTACGAAGGACATGAGGAGGAATTTCTTTAGTCGGAGGGTGGTGAATCTGTGGAATTCTTTGCCACCGAAGGTTTGTGGAAGCCAAGTCAATGGATATTTTTAAGGTGGAGATTGACAGATTCTTGATTAGTACGGGTGTCAAGGGTTATGGGGAGAAGGCAGGGGAAAGGGGGTTAGGAGGGAGAGATAGATCAGCCATGATTGAATGGCGGAGTAGACTTGATGGGCCAAATGGTGTAATTCTGCTCTTGTAACTTATGAACATATGAACTTAGAAAGGTTTTAGAAATAATTTAATGGGTCCAGAATAGTAAGATTAAACGAGAACTTACCTAAGTTTGAAGTTTGATCTTTATTTTATGAGGAGTTACGTAGGTGATTACGTGAAGAACCCCGCCAGTGCGCCTGCGCGTCAATCTTCAAAGCAGCGGTGTGAAATCACAAAAAACAACAACCGAAGTAATATAGTCTCATAATAAAACGAGTAATACAAGAACTTCCATCTGACCTTTATGATAGATGGTAGGGTCGTGGTGGGCACGTAATCACCTACGTAACTCCTCATAAAATAAAGATCAAACTTCAAACTTAGGTAAGTTCTCGTTTAATCTTACTATTTTACTTCGGAGTCACGTGAGTGACTACGTGAAGATTTTAAAGCTTTGTGATTTCATGCCGTGGATCAATCCCGGCTTCTCACTGCATAGATTGACTCGGAACGAGAATAATCAATCATTCATTCATAATAACATTTGTACCACAAATGCAGTAATTCATTTCAATAATGAAATGAATCAGATCCCCTTTAAACCAGAGGAATTTACACAGAACTTAAAATAGTTTCTGCAAACAACCCCGCATTAACAATAGGCCGATGGTAAAAATGTTGAAACATCAACTCATTGGACCACCCGGCGGCTGCGAGGATATGGTCGACGGGGCCGTCTTTTGCCCTGGCCGCCGACATTTCTGCTGCCCTAGTCGAGTGAGACGTAAAAACATAAGTGTTAATACCAACAGCTGTTAAGACTTCTTTTATCCATCTGGAAATAGTCTGTATTGAAACTCTCTTGTGTGGTTTCTTGTGTGTGATCAAAAACCCAGTTTCCGTATTCACAAATTCTTTGTGACCTCAATGTATTGTAATAAATATGTCTTCATACAGAGACATGGATCATTTGGATATGCTGCCAGCATAATTTTAAATCCTGTCACACCTGGCCTAATTTGCTTTAGTAGGTCATAGATATAGAATGTAACCTTGTCTTCAGTTACTTCCATACTGTCTATTTGTAATTCTCCAAGTGTTTGCACTCGTTGTGCTGTCACTCATGCCATAAACATGAATACTTTCATACTGAGCTTGACCAAAGGTAAAGACACACTTGATGACCATCACGAAGTAGTTTCAGTACCACACTTACATCCCAGATTGTCACGTACCTAGGTTTCGGTGGTTTGGAATTAAAGATTCCTTTCATTAGTCTGGAAACAATTGGGTGTGACCCAATTGAGTTTCTTTCTGAATCCAGAACCAAATATGAGAACAATGCACTTCTGGCTGAATTAATTGCACTACAACTCAGACCTTCATCATAATAAAGTTTTGACAGAAATTCTAAACATTTGAAATATCTGCAGTACTTTATTGCACATTCTTTTGTACCCAGAACTCTTCCCATTTCTTAATATAAGAAAGGTACTGTTTTTGAGTGCTCTTCCTCCAGACTGCCGTAAGCATGTCCACAGTATGCTCAGACAGTCCTCGTCCCAGAAAAGGCATTCTTAAAACCTGCAAATCAACAAATCCAAACGATCATATAATGGATGTTGTTCCCCTGTTACAGGGTGCAGCAATAAATTACTCTTTTTTGGGACTTTCATCAACATTTGTGTTGTTAATTCTAATATCAACGGATACCATGGCTGTGTAGGCCAATCTGGTACTACCAATACCCTTGAAGCAGCATCTTGCCTGATTTTAAGCAAACATTGGCTTATGAGGCAGAAAGGTGGAAATATATATGAAAACATACCACCCCAATGTAGCGAGAAAGCATCAATCGCCACTGCTCCTGGATCTGGTTTCCATGAGACATATCTCGATAGCTGATGATTCAAGTCGATGTCGGTCATTCCAAATCTGATGACTATATCATTGAATACCTCTTGATTCAACATCCATTCTTTATTATCATGGAACTTTTCGTGACCTGGTGTCTGCTATCGTTCATTCTACCTGGTAGATAGATAGCTGAAATCCAAATGTTCTTTTCAATACACCAAGCCCAAAGTTGATTAACCATGTTGTCACAAGACACCGACTTAATTCCACCCATATCATTAATATAAACAACTACTGTTGTGTTATCAATTTGAAGTTGAACATGCTTATTGTGTTAGAACAATAAGCTTGGAGCCCATAGAAACATCCTAGAAGCTCCAAATAGTTAATTCCCCATGTCTGCAGTAACAATGACTCTTCCTGATTCCATCTGCCTCCTCAGCTAGATGTTAAGTCAGTTGCACCCCATCCTGGTGCACTGGCATCAGTTTGTAATATCATGGAAGGTTGTTCAATCAGCACTTTGCTGGAACTGCTTGAGACATGTAGAATCCACCACTGCAGATCAGAAACAGCATTTGTTGTTAGTTGCATGGTTTTATCAAAATGACCAACATGCATTCTCGGTGCCTGTTCTTTAAGTCTCTGCAGCTGTTGATAATGTAATGGTCCGAATTGGACTGCTGGGAATGCTGCTACTAATTTTCCCAGTACACGAGCCACCTGTCTAATTGAAGGTTTTTGCTCGTTTAGGAGATTACTGCAATCTTTAATCAAATCCACCTTTTTCCCTGGGCAAAGTAATATTCATTTGGACTGAATCAATTGTGAACCCCAAATAATTAATAGAGGTACATGGTGTTAACCTAGATTTCTGTGGATGAATTAGAAACCCCAAATTTTCAAAAGTTGATTTCACAACTGCAACAGATACTTCTGTTGACTGTTTTGTCTTTCCTATAATCAAGACATCATCCAAATATGCCATTAGTACATGCCCCTGGCTACTCAGTAAGCCCAGAATTGGTTTTAACAATTTTGTGAATATTCTGGGTGCAGATATTAACCCATTAGGCAGAGCTTTGAACTGCCACAACTGGTTCATCCATTTAAATTTAAGATATTTCCTATCTTCTGAATGAACAGACACTGAATAATATGCATCTTTCAAGTCTATAGTTGCCATATAACATGCTTCTGAAATAAGCTGTTTGGCAGTCACAAATGTTTCCATTTTAAAATGTCTAAATTGCACAAAAGGATTCAGATTTATCAAATCTACAAGAATCCTACATCCTCCATCCTTTTTTGATCGAGGGAATATATTTGACACAAATTGGTGACTTTGGTAGACTGATTTTTCAATAACCCCTTTTTTATATAGGGTTTCAATTGCAACCTGAACCTCCATCACTTCTTTTTGTACAAAGTGCAGAGTTCGGCTAGGAACATGCTGAACAGGCAAATCATAATTTGGATTGAATTCAATTCGAAATCCTTGTATATTATTCAGGATTACCACATCTGAAGTAATTTTCTTCCAATTATTATAGAAGAAATGTAACCTGCCTCCAACTTTTGGACTTAATCCAGTTAGTATGTTCCCATGAGAACCAGGTCCACCTACCTCTTGAGTCATTTGAGTACCCTGAGATTCCTGGGTTCTCCCGGAAGCACACCCACTGGTTCTTGCTCCCGCTGCAGGCCGCCAACTACGTCCCTGCGTTGATGAGCGACTTGGTCCAGGATCCGTATGACGTCTGAAAGGATACTTCCTCTTTACAGACTTCACAACCATTGATGTCTTCATCAATCCTGTTTTCGCTTCATCTTCCAACTCTTTAATACGTCTCCCGAGATCTCTCCAAAGAGTAAGTTGGGTAATTTGTATATTACTTGGTTTGCAGAGTGCTGCGAATTTCGGATTCATAGTAGACCGTATGGCACTTCTCGAAGTGGGTGCTGCATAGCAACCCCAGTGCTTGCTGATGCAACTTCGTCATCTTTTGGTTGTTACCTGCTATTCTGGTAAAAGCAGTTATTCCAGAACCCAGCAGCTTTAATATTCTCTGCAACTGATTCCAGATACTCTTGCAGTCTCATCCATTTCATGCTGTTCCAGCTAATGGTAAACCAAGTAATTTATTAAGGAGGCCAGTTCTTCCTAATGGCTCTCCTGACCCTGACGGGGCAGCGAATCCTACTACCAGGGGTGGAACATCTGGCAGCTGCCTTTCATCGCCTTGTACAGCCTCACCGTCAGAGTCGGGGTCTGAAATCTCATGACCCGTAGCACGCTCCTCATTCCTGAGGGTGCATTCCATCAGCCCTGAGCCAGGTGCTGTTAAGCTGCTCCTGCAGCTTGGATTACAGTACACTCCTTCCTGAGTGAACTTTTGCTCCAACAACCTATAAAAAAGGCTTCTATTTGGGCA
>JAXLNO010004265.1:0-25000 GCA_038087875.1 Malacoraja senta
AATAAAGGAATGTACCTTTAGAAAGGAGAAGGGAAGGAGTTTCTTTAGGCAGAGGGCGGTGAATCTGGAATTCATTGCCACAGGCGGCTGTGGAGGACATTGGGTATTTTTTAAGGCAGAGATTGATAGAATCTTGATTAATACGGGTGTCAGGGGTTATGGGGAGAAGGCAGGAGAATGGGGTTGAGAGGGAGAGATAGATCAGTCATGATTGAATGGCGGAGTAGACTCGATGGGCCGAATGGCTAATTCTGCTCCTATCACTATGAACGTGTTACTCCAGCACTTTGTGTCTTGTTTTGTAAATTCAAAAGCCTGGTTTTCAGCTGCTGGGTCTGGTTATTGGTCATCTTATCCAGAGAGAGAGAGAGGGAAGTGCTGGAGTAACTCAGTGGGTCAGGCAGCATCTGTGGAAAACATGGATGGGTGACGTTTCACAGAGCACTGGAGTAACTCAGCGGGTCAGGCAGCATCTGTGGAGAACATGGATAGGTGATGTTTTGGGTCCGGACCCTTCTTCAGTCTGACTGTCAGGACATGGGAGGTTTGGGGGGGGGGGGGTTGCCTGTGTGAGAGCCAGGTCCTGTAACGTGTATCTCCCCCCCCCCCCCCCTGCAGTGGGACGATGAGACGGACATGGGGAAGCTGGAGGAGTGCGTGCGTACGGTGCAGATGGATGGGCTGGTGTGGGGAGCCTCCAAGCTGGTGCCCGTGGGCTATGGCATCATGAAGTTGCAGATCCAGTGTGTGGTGGAGGACGCCAAGGTCGGCACAGACCAGCTGGAGGAAGGGATCACCAAGTTTGAGGATTACGTGAGTGCTGGCCTCTACTCTTGCCGAAGCCCAGAGTCACCTGTTCCTCAACGCCCCAACCCTGTCAATGGTGGCACCCGGGCAACTGCAGATGAACACACACAGTGCTGGAGTAACTGAGTGGGTCAGGAGAACAAGCAGAGGTGATGCCTTCTGCAATCCCCACCCGAAACCTTACCTTTCCATACCCAGCCTGACCCGCTGAGTTACTCCAGCACTTTGTGTCCACTCCTGATCGATTTGATCATTTGAATGAAACAGGCCCACCGAGTGAGTCCACGCTGACCATGGATCACCCATTCACAGTAGTTGCATGTTATCCCACTTTCTCATCCATCCACTCCACATCAGGGCCGATTGATTGCTTCCCCTTCACCTGTGTTAAAATGGCTGTGGAATATGTGGCACTTTCTAAAGGTGTGGTTGCGCGGAAACAGGCCCTTCATCCCACCGAGTGAGTCCACGCCGACCATCGATCACCTGTTCACACTAGTTCCATCTTATCCCACCTTCACGTCCACTCCCTACACACTAGGGGCAACCTACAGAGGGCCAATTAACCTACAAACCTGCACGTCTTTGGAGTGTGGGAGGTAACCGGAGCACCCGGAGAAAACCCACGCGGTCACGGGGAGAACGTACAGACAGCTTCCGTAGTCAGAGTCAAGCCTGGGTCTCTGGCGCTGTGAGGCAGCAACTCTATCCACTGCGCCACCTTGTCACCACAAATTTAATTAATGATTGGGCTTCGATAACATGGTTTGAATCCATGTCCAGATCCTTGATTCGAGCCTGGGCTTCCAGATCAGTTGTGTGGTGCTCAGGCCTGGGGTTGCGTACTGGGCTTCCTCTGTCGTTCTGTGCCCTGCGGTCGGGCTGACTGCAGGTGATGCTGTTTCACCTGTGTGGTTACCTGTTCCCTGGCCCCACCTCATCTGTTTCAATTCTGCTCTTGTTTTCAGGTGCAAAGTGTTGACGTTGCTGCCTTTAACAAAGTCTAAAGTCTGCCTGCTCTCCCAGAGTTACTGACAAATAAAGGAATCCTGTGCTGAAACCAATTCTCTGTCTACTTGTCTTCATCACAGCATTCAGCTCCAGTTTAGGGTCATTAATGGTTCAACGGTCCTTTAATGTCACACGTACCATTAAAGCCCCTGTCCCACGATGCAAGTTCACCCAAGAGCTCTCCCGAGTTAATTTTAAAAACTCAAAATCGTGGTACCTCATCACGAGTATTTTTTTACCCTTGGAAATTTTTCACTTGGTTGGAAAAACTTCACGAGTTTCCGCGTTTCCAGAGTACCTGCCGTTAGCGTTACGAGCCGCTACGAGACATCCACGAGCTCCGACGTACCCGCTACGTACATTCTATGTACTTACCACGAGTCTGATTTTTTTTTAAAACTCGGGAGAGCTCTTGGGTGAACTCGCATCGTGGGACAGGGGCTTTAAGGTACAGTGAAATTTGATTTACCATGCAGTCATACCAGAAAAAAGCAACAAGACACACAACTACATAAAAGTTAACATAAACATCCACCACAGCGGATTCCCCACGTTCCCCACTGTGATGGAAAGCAATGAAGTAATCTTCCTCCTCTTTATTCTCCTGCGGTCGGGGCAGTCGAACCATCCGCAGTTGGGGCGATCGTAGCCCCCGCGTTGGGGAGATCGAAGCTCCCACGATCGGGGCGGTCGAAGCCCCCGCGGCTTGGAGCTCCCGAAGTCAGTCCCTAACCAGGGAATGCCAGCTCCACGGTTAAAGTCCGCAGGCCTCCCACGGTTGCAGCTCCCGAGTTCGATCCCCGACAAAGGGATCGCCAGCTCCACGTTGTTACGTCCGCAGGCTCCCGTGGTTGGAGCTCCCGAAGTCGATCCCCAGCTCCACGATGTTCGGCGCACAGGAAAGAGATGAAAACAGTTTCCCCCAAACCCCACCCCCTACATAACACAAAACTAAAGATACACTAAAACATACATTTAACAACAGACTAAAAACAACAAAGAATGAAAAGGACTAAAAGGACAAAATTAATGTCACGTGTACAGTGTAAAGCTTTGTTTGCATGAAGTTTAGACTTATAGAGATACATCGCAGAAACAGGCCCTTTGGCCCACCGAGTGCTCTGACCAGCCAGTAACATTCTCCAGCATTTTTGTCTAATCTACAAACTTGCATGTATTTGGAATGTGGAAGCCAGAGCACCTGGAGAAAATTCATGCATTCACAGGGTGAACATACAAACTCCAACCAGACAGCACCTGTAGTCAGGATTAAACCCCGGGTCTCTCGCGCTATGAGGCAGCAACTCTACCGCTGCGCCACCATGCCACCTCTCCAATGTCGCAATCCAATCAAATCAGATAATGTTATACATAATTACAATCAAACCAAACTCGTCAATAGAAATATGAAAAATAGGTGCAGGAGTCGACCATTCGGCCTTCCAAAATCAGTACCCCGTTCCTGCTTTCTCTCCATACCCCTTGATTCCTTTAGCCCTAAGAGCTAAAGTTAACCCTCTTGAAAGCATCCAGTGAATCAGCCTCCATTGCCTTTTGCGGTAGAGAATTCCACGGATTCACAACTCTCTGGGTGAAGAAGTTTTTCCTCATCTCAGTCCTAAACGGCCTACCCCTTATTCTTAAACTGAGACCCCCTGGCTCTGGATTACCCTAACGTCGGGAACATTTTTCCTGCATCTTGCCTTTAAGAATTTTATTTGTTTCTATAAGATACCCTCTCATCTAGTGAATACAAGCCCAGTCGACTCATTCTTTCATCATATGTCAGTCCTGCCATCCAGGGAATTAACCTGCTGATCCTACGCTGCACTCCCTCAATAACTATCATGTCCTTCCTCAAATTAGGAGACCAAAATTGGACACAATATTCCAGGTGCGGTCTCACCAGGGCCCTGTACAACTGCAGAAGGACCTCCTTGCTCCTAAACTCAAATCTTCTTGCAATGAAGGCCAACATGCCATTAGCTTTCTTCACTGCCTGCTGTACCTGCATGCTTACTTTCAGTGACTGATGTACAAGGACACCCAGGTCTCGTTGCACCCTCCTAATCTGACACCATTCAAATAATAATCTGTCTTCCTGTTTGTGCCACATTTATCCACATTATACTGCATCTGCCCACTCACCCAACCTATCCAGTCGCCCTGCAGCCTCATAGCATCCTCCTCGCAGCTCACACTGCCACCCAGCTTTGTGTCATACACAAACTTGGAGATGTCACATTTAATTCCCTCGTCTAAATCGTTAATATATATTGTAAATAACTGGGGTCCCAGCACCGATCCTTGCGGCACCCCACTAGTCACTGCCTGTCATTCTGAAAAGGACCCGTTAATTCCTACTCTTTGCTCGCTGTCTGTCAACCAGTTCTCTATCCATGTCAATACCCTACCCCCAATACCATGTGCTCTAATTTTGCACACTAATCTCTTGTGTGGGACCTTGTCAAACGCTTTTTGAAAGTCCAGATACACCACATCCACTGGCTCTCCCTTATCCATTCTACTTGTTACATCCTCAAAAAATTCCAGAAGATTAGTCAAGCATGATTTCCCCTTCATAAATCCACGCTGACTTTGACCGATCCTGTCACTGCTTTCTAAATGCGCTGCTATTACATCTTTAATAATTGACTCGAGCATCTTCCCCACTACCGATGTCAGGCTAACTGGTCTATAATTCCCTGTTTTCTCTCTCCTTTCTTAAAAAGTGGATTTACATTAGCTATCCTCCAGTCCACAGGAACTGATTCAGAGTCGAGAGAACATTGGAAAATGATCGCCAATGCATCCACGATTTCTCGGGCCACCTCCTTGAGTACTCTGGTATGCAGAGCATCAGGCCCTGGGGATTTATCTGCCTTCAGTCCCAACAGTTTACCGAACACCATTTCCTGACTAATGTGGATTCCCTTCAGTTCCTCCCTCCCACTGGATCCTCAGTCCCCTTGTATTTCTGGGAGATTGTATGTGTCTTCCTTAGTGAAGACAGAACCAAAGTACTTGTTTAACTGGTCTGCCATTTCCTTATTTCCCATTATAAATTCACCTGTCTCTGACTGTAGGGAATCTACTTTTGTCTTCACTAATCTTTTCCCTTCACATATCTAAAGAAGCTTTAACAGTCAGTTTTTATATTCGCCGCAAGCTTTCTTTAATGCTCTATTTTCCCCCTCTTAATTAACCCCTTTGTCCTCCTCAGTTGAATTCTAAATTTCTCCCAGTCCTCCAGTTTGCTGCTTCCTCTGCCTAATGTACATGCCTCTTCCGTGGATTTAACACTATCCTTAATTTCCCTCGTTAGCCACGGTTGAGCCGCCTTCCCCGTTGTATTTTTTCGCCAGACAGGGATGAACAATTTTTGTAGGCCATCATGCGATCATTAAATCTTTGACATTGCATCTCCACCGTCAACCCTTTAAGTATAATTTGCCAGTCTATCTTAGCCAATTCCCGTCTCATACCTTCAAAGTCTCCTTTCTTTAAGTTCCGGACCCTAGTCTGTGAATTAACCGTGTCACTCTCCATCCTAATGCAGAATTCCACCAGATTATGGTCACTGTTCGTAACAAGAGGAGTTGAGTATAGGAGCAGAGGTCCTTCTGCAGTTGTACAGGGCCCTAGTGAGACCACACCTGGAGTATTGTGTGCAGTTTTGGTCTCCAAATTTGAGGAAGGACGTTCTTGCTATTGAGGGAGTGCAGCGTAGGTTCACAAGGTTAATTCCCTGGATGGAATAGACTTGATAGAATGGAGTGGCTGGGCTTGTATACTCTGGAGTTTAGAAGGATGAGAAGGGATCTTATTGAAACATATAAGACTATTCAGGGTTTGGACACGCTAGAGGCAGGAAACATGTTCCCGATGTTGGGGGAGTCCATAACCAGGGGCCACAGTTTAAGAATAAGGGGTAAGCCATTTAGAATGGAGATGAGGAAAAACTTTTTCACACAGAGAGTTGTGAATCTGTAAAATTTTCTGCCTCAGAGGGCAGTGGAGGCCAATTCTCTGGATGCTTTCAAGAGAGAGTTTCCTGTCCCACTTAGGAAACCTGAACGGAAACCTCTGGTCACCTTGCGCCCCACCCAAGGTTTCCATGAGTCGCCAGATGTTTTGGTCACTCGCCTGGAAAGCCTCGACCGAAGCGTGAGCTGCATCTACTGACCAAAGATCCTACAGGATCTTTGCTACCGACCGCACACACACACACACACACAAACACATCGCGAAGGTGGGGGCCAGGGACAGCAGAGGAGCGCTGTCTACGCGATGAAGAGGAAGGTAAACGGCTGCCACAGAGCATGGTAAGTCCTTTAGAGAGCGCAGGAGGATGGGGAAAGAAGGGGAGAGAAGGACAGAGAAGGGGAGAGAAGGGGGGGGAGAAGGGGAGAGAAGCGGGGGGGGGGGGGAGAAGGAGTTGAGAGTTTTAAGAAGTTTAATAAAGTTAGCGGGCATTTTACCTTTTGGCGATTCTTCTAGGTCCTGAAAACCAAAGATCCAATAGGATCTTTGCTGAAAACTCCAATGAGCCAATCAAAATGGCCGGTCAGCGAAGGAGTTGCCTTTGACTGCCTGTAAGTAAATAGCGACCCCACTCCACTGGCTTCAACAAAACGGCAACCTATTTTTAGTCGAGGCCGGTTTTGATTTTGTTGAAATAATCGCAGGAACATAGAAGAAGCCTCAACTATGCGTAAACCACTTTTGACCATTAGGGAGAGTGACCAAAACCTCCGGGAAGTTCACAGAAACCTTGCGTGGGGCGCAAAGTCACCAGAGGTTTCCGTTCAGGTTTCCTAAGTGGGACAGGGGCTTTATTAGATAGAGCTCTTAAAGATAGCGGAGTCAAGGGGTATGGAGAGAAGGCAGGAACGGGGTACTGATTGTAAATGATCAGCCATGATAACATTGAATGGCTCAAAGGGCCGAATGGCCTACTCCTGCACTTATTGTCTATTGTTTCTAATTCCACCATATTATGGTCACTGCTGCCCAAGGGGCTTTGCACAACAAGATCGCTAACTGATCTTCATTACACAATATCCAGTCTAGGGTGGCCTGCTCTCTAGTCGCTCTACATACTAGCTTAGAAAACCATCCCATATACATTCCAGGAAATCGTCCTCCACCGCGCTGTTACCAATTTGGTTGGCCGAATCTATATGTAGATTTAACTTCGGAGTCACGTGAGTGACTACGTGAAGAGCCCGTCCAGCACGCATGCGCGACATTAGCGTTCATGCAGTGCAACAGCGACGACCGGGAGTACAGGCGCTCCCGCTACACGTCGGTGGCTAAAATAAACAGCGGACCATCAGGTAAGTTTACTCTGAGGTCGTAATCAGCAAGTTGTGCTCTGCTCTGTATTCCAGGGGAACTGGAAAAATGAGTAGCACGGCAAAGGAGAAAACCGCCCCCCGTTCGACTCCAACAGAACGGGAGTGTCCCATCAGTGGGGGGCGAGAGGCGGCACCTGGACCGTATATGCTGTGGCACACCCTCATCGAGACCGAGCCGAGCCCAGTCCCGCTAGCGCAGCCTGACCAACAGCAGCGGGCTGGAGGCAAATCAAGGCACAAAACATACCGGCCGGTTATGTCTCACTCCGATGAGGAGGCTCTCCGCCTTAGAGCGGCAGAACTAGCTGCCTGAGCCGCATGAAAAGGCTCATGGAGCAAATGCTCCAGCGAGACTTGCTTCAGGAGCTGGAGCAGTCTCGCCAAGGGAACTCAGGCACTCCCACATCAGTGCTCTACAATGCACTGGCCATCGCTTTCCCCTCAGCCGAGGGCAGCGTTGGCGACCAGGGCTGGGCTGGTCAGGAACAGGGGTCATTGGCTGAAGATGTCGGGAGTACGCTTGGGGTACAGGATCAGGAAGAGCTGCTGGGTGTGGAGATTCGCTACGTGGTTACACCACGAGCAGAGGGGCCATTGGAGCCAAAACTGGCGGCCAGCATCAACCACCTGTCCCTCAAACCCCTACAAGACAGGTACTTAATGAGGCACTAGAGCTGGAAAACTGCAGTTCGCTCAATGTACCGGCTGTTAACAGCCAAATCTGGGGGGGGGGGGGGGGTATGTGGGACAGTATCCGGAACCAGGAGCTAAAATCCTCAAGCTCCTGACGACAGGGATAACAGCCCATGCTCGTTCCGTGGATGGGGTGGACAAACCAGCAAGACACTCTGGCTCTGCTGTGCAACACCCAATATGAGAAACAACCTCTGCAAGGAGAGAATAAGACCTGCCCTCAATCCCAGGTTTGCAGGACTGTGTAAAACTCCGGCCTCAGAGCCGCAGATCCTGTTATTTGGAAGGGCAAGTGAAAGACCTGGAGGAGAGTCCAAAGCATTTGGCCTCATGAGGGCAGGCCCCGGAACGAGCAGACCCACATACAAAACCAGACGGCAGTACCCCACCGCGTCCACCAGTCAAGGTCAAATTTATGGAACTGGTGAAAGCTCGGGGTCCGCATACTATCCCCGAAAGCCTTTTTAGGTCAGGGCCCAGAGCGGACCCCATGGAAAATGCGCCACCCCCAATCAGCAGTACATCCAGCAGTACAACGACGGATGAACAAACGGAAGAAAGGAACACTACCATAACTATGGAGGTAGGTGGGTCTGGTTCCTACCAGCATGTAAAATGGGGGAACTGTACTAACAGGGGGGAGATTACACCTGTACATTGAAGCATGGAGGTGTCTCACGAATGATAGTTATATACTTAACAGTATTCGGGGATACAAAATAGAGTTCATTCAAGAAAACATGCCACCAGTTCAGCACGTACCCCAAAGGGTCTTTACCCTCTCAGTCAAAGAGAAACTAGAGGCTCAAGCAGAACTGGTGAGGTTACTTACAAAGGATGTCATTGAGAAATCCAAACATGAACCTTTGGAATTTGTCTCAAATATATTTACCAAAAGCAAAAAAGATGGTGGATGTCGCATCATCATTGACTTAACCTCACTAAATACCTTTGTTAAGTATGTACATTTCAAAATGGAAACATTTGTAACCGCTAAACAACTGATTTCCAAAGGATACTTTATGGCAAGCATTGATTTAAAAGATGCCTACTATTCAGTACTGAATTCACAAGGGTCATCGCAGATACCTGAAATTTACCTGGATGGGGCAACTATAATGGATTGGATTTATATAGCGCCTTTCTAATACCCAAGGCGCTTAACTATGGCAGTATAAAGCGTTGCCTAATGGGTTGACATCAGCCCTAGACTATTTACCAAGATATTAAAACCAGCCTTGGCAACATTAACGAAACAAAGACATATTGTCATGGCATATCTTGATGATATCCTAATAGTAGGCAAAACCATGGAGTTGGCTAAATCAGCTGTATTAGCTACCAAACAATTGTTTGAAACCCTGGGTTTTTGTCATACATCCAGATAAATCTAAGTTGACGCCATCCACAACTATGGACTATCTGGGATTCACAATTAACTCAATCCACATGTCTGTAACGTTGCCAAAAGGCAAAGCAGCAGAATTGGCACAGACGTGCAACAATTTAATGGTAAGCAATCGACCAACCATCTGACAAGTGGCAAGAGTAATTGGCAAAATGGTAGCAGCATTTCCAGCTACACAATTTGGACCCCTGCACTATCAGCATCTACAAAGGGCAAAAGTACAGGCGTTGAAACGACATGCAGGTCACTTTGACCGAACCATGAAACTACCCATTGAAGCAATATCAGAGTTACAATGGTGGATATAACACATTTGGCATAGTTCCAGCCCTATCATCATCAATAACCCAACGTTAACTATACAAACAGATGCCAGTGCTCAAGGCTGGGGAGCAACTAATACCATATCCAGCACAGGTGGTAGATGGACTCATCTTTACTACAAACACTGGGCATAAATTATTTGGAAATGTTGGGTGCGTTTTATGGTTTAAAAGCATATTCTAGGAATATGCACAATTTGCATGTTCGTTTACAAATTGATAATATTACGGTGGTGGCCTATATTAACCATATGGGCGGAATAAAATCGATATGTGACCATTTGGTCACCACAATCTGGTAATGGTGGGTCGATAGACATATTTGGCTATCAGCAACTTACCTACCAGGTAAGCTAAATACAGTGCCAGGTCACGCAAATTCAATGATAAACACCGAATGGATGTTAAATCCTAGAGCTTTTGCTAAAATTACAAACCAATATGGCACACCAGATATCGATCTCTTTGCATCCAGACTAAATCACCACGTACCAATGTATGTCCCTTGGGAACCACACCCTGAGGCAGCAGCGATAGATGCATTTGCACTGAACTGGGGGACCTATTTCTTCTATGCTTTTCCCCCCTTCTGCCTTAATCTGTAGGGTACTACGCAAAATACAGATGGACTCTGCTTCAGGTATTTTGATAGTACCAACTGGCCTACACAGCCATGATTCCCAGTGGTCCTCGACATGGTCATCGAAACTCCTATGACCTTTCCCAGTAGCCCAGACCTATTGCCGCACCCTGTATCAGGCATAAGTCATCCATGCCATGACAAAATTAACCTACTGGGTTGCAGATTATCAAAAGACCACTGCTGGGACTGGGATTGTCTGACAGGACCATCAACACGATGACACCGTATGTCCACCAGGAAACAATACCTATCGAGCATCAGGAAGTGGGAAAGATACTGCTTGACTACTGGGACAACGTACTCATCTGCAACCATAACCAATGTACTGGAGTTCCTGGGGGGCCTTCACCATAATGAAGGATTGAGCTACAGCGCCATCAATACTGCCAGAAGTGCTCTGTCAGCCTACTTAAAACAGGTGCCAGGACAACAGGCCATAGGGTCTCACCCGCTGGTGATCAAACTCATGAGTATCGTCAACTCCAACCCTCTTAGACCTAGGTATACCCAAATCTGGGATGTCAGTGTGGTCCTGACATACCTAAGGGGATGGTCCCCAGCCAGGTCTCTCACCCTGGAAAAGCTAACCCTGAAAACGGTCATGCTGATGCCACTAATCTCAGCAGAAAGAGTCCAGTCCCTCCACTTACTGCGACCGGACAACATGGTTATAACACCAGACCGGGTCTCATTCACCATTCAGGAGCTGCTAAAGCAGAGCAGGCCAGGAACTTGAGTCCTAGTTATGGATTTCCGGGCATACCCACCTGACCTACGGTTGTGTGTCATGACTCACTTATTCACTTACATCAACACAACAAGAGATTTTCGAGGGAGAAAAAAGAAGAAAAAAAAGAAGCCTTATGGGTCAGCCACAAGAAACCTCATGGTTGGGTGTCGAGCCAAACCATCTCGAGATGGCTCAAGCAGGTACTGGGAGCTGCTGGAGTAGATACTGATGTATATACATCTCACTCCACCAGGGCAGCATCCACATCGGCGGCTAAAAGAATGAACATGGAGAAAACGTTCCAAACGTTCTACCACAAGCCGCTAGCAGAACCTGTGTTATTTGCAGAAAAAGTTTTAAAATCTGCAAAAATATATAATTTAAGCCCGGGGGAGCATTTTGTCTTTTGTTATTGTTTAATAGATACCATTATTGTTTACAAACAGATTATGGTTGATTACGATAACATACTTCCTCCCTTGAATGACTTCGGCAGCGAGTGAAGTATGAACTGTTACACGGTTTGAAATCACAGAGCTTTAAAATCTTCACGTAGTCACTCACGTGACTCCGAAGTAAAATAGTAAGATTAAACGAGAACTTACCAGTTTGAAGTTTGATCTGTATTTTATGAGGAGTTACGATGAGGGATTACGTGCCCTCCGTCCCACCCTCAATTATAGATCAACTGGTATCTTAGTTCTCCTTTTCTTTACTATGTTTATTTCAATTATTGTGTTTCCTGTGATTCCACACCGCTGCTTTGAAGAATGTCGTGCATGCGTGCTGGACGGGCTCTTCACGTAATCCCTCATCGTAACTCCTCATAAAATACAGATCAAACTTCAAACTGGTAAGTTCTCGTTTAATCTTACTATTAAAGTCACCCATGATAACTGCTGTACCTTTGCTGCACGCATCGCTAATTTCCTGCTTGATGCTATCCTCAACCTCCCTACTGCTGTTTGGTGGTCTGTACAAAATTCCAACAAGCGTTTTCTGCCCTTGGCTATTACGTAGTTCTACCCATACAGATTCTACAGCATCCAAGCTAATGTCTCTCCTTGCTATTGCATTAATCTCCTCTTTCACCAACAATGCCACCCCAACTCCTCTTCCTTTCAGTCTACCCTTCCTGAATGGGCGAGTTGTGCCGAAGGGCCTGTTTCCACGCTGTATCACTCTATGAATATGGAAAACCCCAGCATGTTTAGCTCCCGGCCTTGGTCACCTTGGAGCCATGTCTCCGTAATCCCAACTATATCATATCCCTTAACAACTAACTGCGCATACAAATCATCCATCTTATTACGAATGCTCCTCGCATTAAGGCACAAAGCTTTCAGGTTAGTTTTTCTTTTCTCCCTTCTACCTTTTGCATCTGTCCTCCTTGTATTGGGTCCCATCCCCCTGCCCTGCTAGTTTAAATGTGACCTTTCCTGCACTCTCTTTCCCGTTAACTGCACGCATACACTTCCACGTTGTTGACTCCACCCCCCACTGTTTAGTGTAGATAGGTGGAGCAAAGGGGAAGATCGTGCAGAATATAGTTGCCAGGATTGTAGTGCATCAGTTCCATCGACAAAGCAATGGGCTAGAGGTGAATCGGACAGCACCTCTAATGGAATTCATTCATCATCGTTGTAAACATTAGCGACTCAGTGGCGCTGGTTTCTAACGGGAATGGTGACGGACGCACCACACATCTCTGTCCTCCAGTTCCTGCATTTTTCAGCTTGAAATTGTGCAATCTGGTGCATACTGTAGCAAGTCTTTTAACTTACACTTGAATGCAACATTTATGCTTTAAATTGGATTAGGTATGAATAAGGTTAGGCTAAATTACATTCCTAATTACATTCCACAGTAGAGCTGGGCTCTGATCAACAGGTGCAGCACATGAATGACATTAGTATATTCATGTATGTAAATCAGATCATAATTCATGCTGTTATGTATATATGTAGAGAGAAAAGACCCAGAGAAACAAGGCATGAGGAGTCAAACTTCCATCACTGTTCTGCACAAATAAATCAATCAACCTTACCCTTTGACTATAGAAACAAGACAAAAATAAGGCCACATATTCAAACAAGTATATGGTTCAATGAAATTAAGATATATATGTAAAACATATATATGGAAACAGGCCCTTCGGCCCACCAAGTCCACACCGACCAGTAATCTACCATACACCAGTTGTATCCTACACGCCAGGGACAATTTACAGAAGCCAATTAACCTGCAAACCTGCACTTCTTTCGGATGTGGGCGAAACCGGAATATCCAGAGAAAATCCATGTGGTCATAGGGAGAATGTACAAATACTGTACAGACAGCACCCGTAGTCAGGATCAAATCTGGGTCTGTGGTGCTGCAAGGCAGCAACTCTACCGCTGCGCCACCGTGCCACCCCATTCAATTATTTTTTCTGTAATATATTTATTATGGTGTCACGTCAATAAAGATGAACACGTGATTCTGATTTCTGCCCTTAGTTGGATAACACACATGTCCAGTCATTGTGTTTTATGGCTGGTTTTCAACCTCTTCAGTCTGAAGGTCTCGACCCGAAACATCGCCCATTCTTTCTCTCCAGAGTTGCTGCCTGTCCTGCTGAGTTATTCCAGTTTTTAGTGTCTATCTTCAGTTTAAACCAGCATCTGCAGTTCCTTCCTACACTCTTTGTCAAGCGAAACAGGTCCTATTCTCATAATATTATTCACCTCAACTAAGTCTTTTCTTCACCTCCGTTGCTGCAGAGAATACAATCCCAGTTATCAAATCTTTCTCCAAAGTGAAAAAAAAATTCCAGCTCTGCCAACATCTTCATAAATCGCCTCTGGATCATCTCCAGAGCAATTGCACCCATTCTACAATGTGTCATAGTCTTACAGCATGGAAACAGGCCCTTCATCCCAACTTGTCCATGCAGATCAAGATGCCCCATCTAAACTAGTCCCATTTATCCGCATTTGGCCCATATCCCTTTAAACCAGTGGTTCTTAATCTTTTTGGCCCCACGACCCCATCAGGCATTCTTGGTCAGCACTGCGACCCACGAAACAAAACCAGCCCGATTTATTAAAACATGTCTGCCAATGCTCAGTCAATGGGATGGCTGAAATTGCTTCGCAGCCAGCCAATCAAAACGAGGATGAATGCTCGACAGGCAGCACCTCATGTCAGCGTCGATCACAAGCCTATTGCGTGCCTTCGTTTTCAGAGTTACCATGGTTGAGAATCCAGCCTCACAGCGATAGGTTGAGGGGGACTGGACCAATAGGGTCAGGGCCCTCTTCGACAGAACAGGACAGTCCTTCACTTTCAGCCAAAACGTGGCGAGCTCTTGTTCCATGAAGTTACTCTTGATTTGCGCATCTTCACGAATTCGGTAAAATTCAACCATCACAGCCACGTCAGTATCGCTGATGGCACCGTCTTCAACGGAAATGGGTGGGATGATCCACTGATCACGTGAGCGGTCGTCCAGTCCGGGGAAGTAACGTTCGATGGCTTCACTAATTGCCAGAAGGTGGGTTGAGATCTCCTCATGGAATTGAGCATCTGCCGCAGCATCCAGGAGAGTCGTCACCTCAGGGAAGATAGTCGTGTCACCATCCTGGACTCTTCTCTGGTAAAGGTGAATCTTCCTCCTGAACGCTGCCACTCTGTCACGAGCCGTGTGTAGCATTGGGAGGTTTCTTTGAAGCGACAGGTTCAAGGAATTCACCTCGGCGAAGAAGTCAGCCAAGTAAGCAACCTTCATCACGAACAGTTCATCCTGCATCTTGTCATGAAGCTGATTCTCCTTCTCGGTTCACCCTCTCTCCAAGAACAGCGCCATTTCCTCTCGAAGCTGAATCACACGATTGAGAACTTTACCACGCGAAAGCCAGCGCACCTCCGTGTGGTATATCAGAAAAGTGAAATCGGCGCCCATTTCTTCACACATCACTGAAGATTCTTGAGTTTGTTGAGCTCCCTCGGATGTGGTTCACAATTTTCACCACATCTGAAAGCACTTCTCGAAGACCAGGAGGGAGAGTCTTCATCGCTAAAGCATGGCGATGTATCGTGCAGTGGGTGAAGGAGACATGGGGAACGACATCCTTCACGAAGGCTTTGAAGCCGGATCTGCAACCAACCATGGAAGGTGCCCCATCTGTACACACCCGACAAGGTGTTCCCAGCCAAGCTCATGTTTGATGAGGAAGGCTTCCAGCATTCTGAACACATCTTCTTCCCGAGTGGTAGTAGCCAATGGCTCCGAGAACAAGTCCTCCTCATTCATGGCTTCTCCATTGTGGTAACAAACGTAGACTAGCAGTTGGGAACATGAGGCAACATCTGTTGACTCATCCAGTTGCAGTGAATACACTGGTCTGCTCTTCACAGTCCTCACTACTTACAACAGAATATCATTACTCATATCCGAGATTCGACTTTTGACTGTGTCATTCAAAAGGGATATCTGCCTGAACTTGTTTGACTGCTGTTCCCCCAGCACCAACTTCACTGCTTCGAGAAGCAACTCTTCACCGATGCTGTGGTTTCTTAGTCTGTGCGATTCGATAAGCAATCCGGTATGAAGCCTCCAGAGCTGCTACATTTTGATGAGCGCAGTGACCCGTCGAATCGATGCAGGAACCCTTGAGTGCGGCTTCTTTTCGTTTGAAATCGTCCACGCTCTACCCCGCCAGGTCGCTGTGACGAGACTCCAAATGGATCTTCAGTTTGCTGGGCTTCATGCTCTTGTGGCTCAAAACCTTGGCACAGTCAGATAACACATTGGGACTTGACCACGGGTCTTTGAACAATGCTTGTGAAGCCGAACTTGGGAAATGTTTCACTATACGTGCGCGTCTTGGAAGACATGGTTCACAACACACACAGTTTGTGTGTTTCTTTCAGGGCCCCCTTCCCTTCTCCATTAGTCATCCTGTTTTTATTCACCACACTATGGTTTTATGCCATGAGCTGTAGCCTGTAAGGCAAAAAGGGGTATGGAAGATGAGAGAGGGGTGGAATGGAGCGCTCTGTTGATTTTCTGCACTTGAGGCCTTATGCTCCTTTACTCCCTCCATGATAAATATTCATAAGTATAAATAAAAGGATCAGAAAGCATATTTGTTTTGAACATCTTTGTTTATGCGACAATACAGATGAGAAAGAATTCACTGAAACATCCTTTTATATTTCAATGCAGATCAGATCATCAGAAGACATAATTATTAGTAAAAAGTAAAAGTAGATAGGCTTAATATTTACTTAAATATAAAGAGCTTCCCTGGCCTTTTTTTGTGACATTTTTTGAATCACCGCATGAAAATGTATTGTTCTGGGAATGTTTGATTCAATACGTTGACATCGTGGGACTGTGGTCTGCAGAGCTTCTAGCCGCAGGCTTGGCATGGACTTACCATCTGGAGCCTGGGATCCCTCGCCGGGGATCACCGAGAACAGCTCCGACCGCCGGCCTGCAGCCTATAACATCCTGAAGCCGCGAAAGTGCTGTCGGGACCTCCAAGCCGTGGAGTGCGTTTGTCCGTCCCGACGTCGGAGTTTGGATCATCTCGACGAGAGGGCCTGTACATCGGGCCAGTCCGTAGCGGCGACTAAGGAGGGGTTCATGGCCCCGACCACGGGGGAACAAAGCAGGAGGACTGGCTGAACCTTGTTGCCTTCCACCATACTGAAGAATGCTGTGGTGGATGTTTGTGTTACATTTTATTGTGTATTGTGTGTTCTTTTTAACTATCACTGCTGGCAAATTCATCTCACTGCACCTTCGGGTGTATGTGACGAATAAATTAACAAACTTTGAATACTTAGCCTGGCCAAATCCACAAGACGTTCCTGAGACATTGTAGACCTTAAATAATTCTTAGATCAGCATGAGTTTGCTAAATGACCTCTCTGCAGAAGCAACTGGTGCTGGTATTGTTAATTGTTAATAGTATGTCATAAGCTAACACAAGACATTTGGAAACAGGTCACCAAGTCTATACTCTGTTAACAAGTTCAACAGATCTAATGGTTTAACTGCATTTACAAAATTCACCCTCACACTAACACACACTCAGACACACACTCACTCACCCACTCACATACACCCACACACCCACCCACACACACTCACCCACACACACCCACACTCACACACCCACACTCACCCACACTCACACCCACACACACACCCACACACACACCCACACACACTCACACCCACACACACACACACACACACTCACCCACACACACCCACACACTCACCCACACACACTCACCCACACACACTCACACACCCACACACACACTCACACACACCCACACACTCACCCACACACACACACCCGCACACACCACCCACACCTACACACTCACCCACACTCACACCACACACACACCCACACACACACCCACACACATTCACACCCACACACACACACACACACACACACTCACCCACACACACCCACACACTCACCCACACACACTCACACACCCACACACACACTCACACCCACACACACCCACACACTCACCCACACACACACTCACCCACACACTCACCCACACACTCACACACCCACACACACTCACCCACACTCACACCCACACACACTCACCCACACTCACACCCCCACACACACCCACACCACACCCACACACACCAATCACTCCACACACACCCACACACTCACCCACACACACTCCCCACACACTCACCACCCACACACCTCACCCACACACACCCACACACTCACCCACACACACACACACCCGCACACACTCACCCACACCCACACACACTCACCCACACTCACACCCACACACTCACCCACACACACACCCACACACCTCACACCCACACACACACACACACACACACACACACACTCACCCACACACACCCACAAACTCACCCACACACACTCACCCACACACACTCACACACCCACACACACACTCACACCCACACACTCACCCACACACACACTCACCACACACTCACTCACCCACACACACTCACCCACACTCACACCCACACACACACCCACACCCACACACACTCACACCCACACACACACTCACCCACACACACTCACCCACACCCACCCACACACTCACACACACTCACCACACATACTCACTCCACACCCACACACTCACACTCACCCACACCCACACACTCACCCACCCACACACACTCACCCACACCCACAACCCACACACACACACTCACCCACTCACACACACACCCACACCCACCCACATACACCCACACACACTCACCCACACCCACACACACTCACCCACACCCACACACTCACCCACACCCACACACCCACTCACCCACACATACTCACCCACACCACACACACTCACCCACACACACACACACCCACTCACCACACACACCCACACACACTCACACACACACTCACCCACACACACACTCACCCACACACACACCCACACACACACACTCACACCACACACACTCACCCACACACACTCACCCACACACTCACACACCCACACACACACCCACACACACACACCCACACACACCCACACACACTCACACCCACACACCACACTCACCCACAACTCACCCACACACACTCACCCACACACACTCACACACCCACACACACTCACACCCACACACCCACACACACACACTCACCCACACATACTCACCACACACACCCACTCACCACTCACCCACACCCACACACCCACTCACCCACACTCACCCACACCACCACACACACACACACACACTCACCAGCACACCCACACACACTCACACACACACCACCCACACCCACACACACTCACCCACACCACACACACTCACCCACACACACACACACCACCACTCCACACACACCCACACACACTCACACACACACTCACCCACACACACACTCACCCACACACACTCACCCACACACACACCCACACACACTCCACACACTCACCCACACACACTCCCGACACACACACACCCACACACACACCCACACACACTCACACCCACACACACACACACACACTCACCCACACACACTCACCCACACCCACCCACACCCACACACACCCACACACACTCACACACACACTCACCCACACACACACTCACCCACACAGACTCTCACACCCACACACCCACACACACACACTCACCCACACACACTCACCCTCACACTCACACACCCACACACACTCACCCACACTCACACCCACACACACACCACACTCACACTCACCCACACACCTCACACCCACACACACACACACACACTCACCCACACACACTCACCCACACCCACCCACACTCACCCACACCCACACACTCACCCACCCACACCCACTCACCCACACCCACCCCACATACACCCACACACACTCACCCACACCCACACACTCACCCACACCCACACACACACACACACACACTCACCCACACATACTCACCCACACACACCCACTCACCCTCACCCACACGCCCACACACACTCACCCACACTCACACCCACACACTCACCCACACTCACACCCACACACACACACACACACACACACACACACACTCACCCACACACACCCACACACTCACCCACACACACTCAACCCACACACACTCACACACCCACACACACCACACCCACACTCACCCACACACCTCACCCACACACACACACACCCGCACACACTCACCCACACCCACACACACTCACCACACTCACACCCACACACACACACACCCACACTCACCACCCACACACACACACACACACACACACTCACCCACACACACCCACACACACTCACCCACACACACTCACACACCCACACACACTCACACCCACACACTCACCCACACCACACTCCACCACACACTCACACACCCACACACACTCACCCACACTCACACCCACACACACACCACACACACACACCCACACTCACACCCACACACACCCACACACACACTCACCCACACACACTCACCCACACCCACCCACACACACACACACTCACCCACACATACTCACCCACACCCACACACACACACTCACCCACACCCACACACTCACCCACCCACACACACCCACACACACTCACCCACCCCACACCCACACACACACTCACCCACTCACACACACACCCACACCCACCCACATACACCCACACACTCACTCACCCACACCCACACACACCCACACACACTCACCCACACCCACACACACCCACTCACCCACACATACTCACCACACCCACACACACTCACCCACACACACACACACCCACTCACCCACACACACCCACACACACTCACACACACACTCACCCACACACACACTCACCCACACACACACCCACACACACACACTCACCCACACACACTCACCCACACACACTCACCCACACACTCACACACCCACACACACACCCACACACACACACACCCACACACACACCCACACACACTCACACCCACACACCCACACACACACACTCACCCACACATACTCACCCACACACACACTCACCACACACACTCACACCACCCCACACACACTCACACCCACACACCCACACACACACATCACCCACACATACTCACCACACACACCCACTCACCCTCACCCACACCCACACACCCACTCACCCACACCCACACACACCTCACCCACACCACACACACTCACCCACACACACACCACACACTCACCCACACACACCACACACACTCCACACACACTCACCCACACCCACACACACTCACCACACACACACACACTCACCACACACACACACACTCACCCACACACACCACACTCACTCACACACACACTCACCCACACACACACACCCACACACACTCACACACACTCACACACTCACACACTCACCCACACACACTCACCCACACACACACCCACACACACACCCACACACACACCCACACACACCACACACACTCACACACACACACACACACTCACCCACACACACTCACCCACACCACCCACCCACACACACTCACCCACACACCCACACACACTCACACACACACTCACCACACACACACTCACCCACACACACACACACCCACAACCCACACACACACACCACACACACACTCACACACACTCACCCACACTCACACCCACACACACTCACCCACACTCACACCACACACACACACCCACACACACACCCACACACCCACACACCCTCACACCCACACACACACACACACACTCACCCACACACACTCACCCACACCCACCACACACACACACACTCACCCACACCCACACACACACACCACACACACACCCACTCACCCACACCCACTCCACTACACCCACACACACTCACCACACCCACACACTCACCCACACCCACACACACACACACACCCACTCACCCACACATACTCACCACACACACACCCACTCACCCTCACCCACACCCACACACACTCACCCACACTCACCCACACACTCACCCACACACACCACTCACCCTCACTCCACACACACACACACCCACTCACCCACACCCACCCACACACACACTCACCACACACCCACTCACCACACACACTCACCCACGCACATCACACTCACCCACACACACTCACACACACACACTCACCCACACCCCTCTCCCACACCCACACTACACCCACACACACACACACTCACCCACACACACACTCACCCACACACACACACACTCACCCACTCACACACACACTCACTCACACACACACTCACCCACACACTCACTCCTCACCCACACACACACACACTCACCCACACACACACTCACCACACTCACTCAACACCCACACCCACTCTCCACACACACACACACTCACCCACACACACACACACTCACCCACACACTACACACACACTCACCCACACACACTCACCACCCACACACACTCACACTCACACACACACACACTCACCCCACTCACACACACACACACTCACCCACACACACTCACACTCCCCTCACACACACTCACCCACACACACACACACTAGCACACTCACCCACACACACACACACTCACCCACACACACTCAACACCCACACCCACTCACACACTCACACACACACACACACTCACCCACGACACTCACCACACACACACTCACTCACCCAACACACACTCACCCACACACACCACTCACACACCACACACACACACTCACACACCACACCACACCCACACACACACTCACCCACCACACACACACTCACACACACACACACACTCACCCACACACACACACACCCGCACACACTCACCCACACCCACACACACTCACCCACACACACTCACCCACACCCACACACCCACACACACACACACACACACACACACTCACCACCACACACACACTCCGCACACACTCACCCACACCCACACACACTCACCCACACACACTCACCCACACCCACACACACTCACACACACTCACCCACACACACACACACACACACACTCACCCACACACACTCACCACCACACACACACCCACTCACCCACACACCCACACCACACCCACACACACACCCACACACTCACCCACACACACTCACCCACACCCACACACACTCACACACACACACACTCACCCACACACACACACCCACCACACACACTCACTCACCCACACACACCCACACACACACTCACCACACCCACACACACCCACTCATCTACACCCACACATACCCACACACACACTCACCCACACACACTCACCCACCCACACACTCACACATTCCACACCCACACATACCCACACACACACTCACCACCCACACACACTCACCACACCACACACACCCACTCACCCCCACACCCCCACTGACCCACACATACCCACCTACACCCACTAACACACACACACACACACACCTACCCACTCACCCACACACCTACACCCATTCACACACCCACACACACTCACTACTACACCACTCACACACACACACACCTACACCCACACACACACACACACACACACACCCTCTCACACCTACACTCACACACACACACACACACACACACACTCCACACACACACTCCCACACACACACTCCCACACACACACACACACACTCCCACACACACACACTCCCACACACACACTCCCACACACACACACACTCCCACACACACACTCCCACACACACACTCCCACACACACACACTCCCACACACACACCTCCACACACACACACACTCACCCACACCCACACACACTCACCCACACACACTCACCCACACCACACACACACTCACCCACACACACTCACCCACACACACACCCACCACTACACTCACCCACACCCACACACACACACTCACCCACACACACCCACTCACCCTCACCCACACACACACTCACCCACACTCACCCACACACACACACCCCACACACACACACTCCACCCACACCCACACTCACCCACACACACACACTCACCCACACTCAACACCCACACACACCCACACACACAGACTCACACACACACACTCACCCACACACACCCACACACTCACCCACACCCACACACACACACACACACTCACCCTCTCACACACACCCACCACACACACTCCCACACCACCACACACACACTCACAACCCACACACTCACCCACACCCACACACACTCACCCACACCCACACTCACCCACACCCACCCACACACACTCACCTACACACACACACACACACTCACCCACACACACGCACTCACCCACACCCACACCCACACACTCACCCACACCCACACACACTCACCCACACCCACACACTCACCCACACCCACACACACTCACCCACACACACACACACTCACCCACACCCACCCACACTCACCCACACACACACACTCACACCACACACACCACACCCACACACACACACACTCACCCACACCCACACTCACTCACACACACACACACTCACACCACACTCACCCCCCACTGACCCACACATACCACCTACACCCACTAACACACACACACACACCTACCCACTCACCCACACACCTACACCATTCACACACCCACACACTCACCACACCCACACACACACACACACTCACACACTCCACCCACACCCACACCCGCACACACTCACCCACACCCACACACACTCACCCACAACCCACACACACTCACCCACACCCACACTCACCCACACACACTCACCCACACACACTCACCCACACCACACTCACTCACACACACACACTCACACACACACACACTCACCCCACTGACCCACACATACCCACCTACACCCACTAACACACACACACACACACCCTACCCACTCACCCACACACCTACACCCATTCACACACCCACACACTCACCCAACACCCACACCCACACTCACCCACACACACATACCCACTCACCCACACACACACTCTCACCCACACTCCACACACACTCACCCACATCCACACACTCACCCACACCCACACCCACTCACACACACACACACACTCACCCACACACACACACACACCCACACACACACCCACACACACACACACACTCACCCACACCCACACTCACTCACCCACACACACACACACTCACCCACACCCACACTCACCCACACACACCCACTCATCCACACCCACACATACCCACACACACACTCACCCACACACACTCACCCACCCACACACTCACACACCCACACTCACCCCCACACCCCACTGACCCACACATACCCACCTACACCCACTAACACACACACACACACGCCTACCCACTCACCCACACACCTACACCCATCACACACCCACTCACACACCACTACTACACCCACACACACACACACACACACCTACACACACTCTCTCACACCTACACTCCCACACACACACACACTCCCACACACACACACACACACACTCCACACACACACTCCCACACACTCACACACA